>SJYC01134783.1:0-12019 GCA_006408675.1 Madoqua kirkii
AAGCAAAAATAGAGGTTTTTCTGGAACTCTCTTGCTTTTTCCATGATCCAGCAGATGTTGGCAATTTGCTCTCTGGTTCCTCTGCCTTTTCTAAAACCAGGATCATATATTATGTATATATTTGGGGGGGTTACTTTACTTGAAAAAAGAAACTCTAGCTATACTGTGGACTTCTCGGATAATTCTCTGTTGATATTACTGGCCTCCACAGAAAGATTTAAAGCTATAACAGTGGGAAAGCTGGTCCTGTCTGCAGCGGTATGGATTGCTGTGGAATGCCATTGAGAGAGCAGGCATTTTTGCTGCCTGTGTACCCACTTCCCAGAGAAGACCGCCTTTGTCACTGCGGCCCTCAGGCCTTAGGGGAGGGAGCCTGGAATATTCAGGAAGGGGACTTCCTCCCGGGTTAATGACCCAGAAGCCACACTTGAACCAGGGCCTTCACCCTGAAGAGTGTGTGCAGGGGCTGATCTGGGAAGAAAGGTGTAAACAAAGCCAGATGCAGACTTGAAAGGTGTGAGAGATGGCAAGATGTGCTTTACATTTCATCAGGCTACTCGTGGAGGAGAGAGGTCCAGTTTGCGCTATGAGGCTCAGAAGGCAGAAGGTGTGGACCCATGGAGGTTGGTGATGCACCTCAGCCAAGCCTTTGTCACTGCGACCCTCAGGCCTTAGGGGAGGGAGCCTGGAATATTCAGGAAGGGGACTTCCTCCCGGGTTAATGACCCAGAAGCCACACTTGAACCAGGGCCTTCACCCTGAAGAGTGTGTGCAGGGGCTGATCTGGGAAGAAAGGTGTAAACAAAGCCAGATGCAGACTTGAAAGGTGTGAGAGATGGCAAGATGTGCTTTACATTTCATCAGGCTACTCGTGGAGGAGAGAGGTCCAGTTTGCGCTATGAGGCTCAGAAGGCAGAAGGTGTGGACCCATGGAGGTTGGTGATGCACCTCAGCCAATACCGAGTGCCTTGAGCTCTCAGCTGTGGAGCACACTTTTCCTGCCGCTCGGGCTGCTGGACTGCCTGTGCGGTGAGACAGCAGAGGGCAAGCCCAAGTGGTCTTTGAGATCCCTTCCCCATTATGTGACCCTGGATGTGGTGGTCTGGATAAAGAATCAGGGACAAATCTGGGAGGTATTCCTAATGGAAGGTAGAGCCAATTGCATAGATGTTGGAGAGCTGGAAGAAGGTCGATCCAGTTTGGACATGTGAAGTGTGAGAGCTAACATGTCATCCAAGGGTGTTGCTGTGTAACCCCGTGCAGGCGAGGCTTTGGAGGGGAAGTGAGAAGGTGGGGTGAGATTAGTCTCATGGTCCTTTCTCAGAGGACAGAGGGTTAGAAGCTGGATCAGTTTTGCAGAAGCTGTGTTAGAAGGTGATGAGGGAGAGCAGAGAGCCAAGAATCCTACCATACTTCCTAGGGGTGGGGATTGTGGGTCCCCATCCAAATACCACCTGACCTGTATCCCAGGAGTGGAAACCTCGTGAGATCTCACTGGAAGATGTGCTAAAAGAGATGCCATCTTGGTGCAGCTTAGAAGACGGAGAAAGAAGAAACAGGAAGAAGGAGCGAGAAGAGAAGGCTTGAGAGAAGGAAAGACAGGGGACAGAGAACCATTTGACTCTCTCTGATTATACACACACTTATATAGCTGATTAAGAAATACAGTGACTGTTTTCCAAAAACTCAAACACTAATTATAAACACGTATTCTTACTACTTACCCTTCACCTCTGTTTGCTTCTTTATTGACTTTGCTGGGGCTTAAAGCCAGAGGCAGGGCTGGGTGGCCATCGCTATAGGGAAGCTTGGCTTTGCCTGTAGGGTGAAGACAGAGTCTCGCGTGCTGATGGGGGGCTGGGGGGAGACGGTGGGTTCTGGGCCAGTTAGCGTGTGCCCTTCCTTCGAGCCCTGGGAACTCTGAGAATAATGAGTTACTTCTTCCCAGGACTATTATTTATTGCATCTTCAGTACAGATTTATGAATGTGTTAACTTGCTTAAAAGTTGTCTTTTCTTTAACAAAAGAACAGACATATCCTGTTCAGCACTATCAAACTATGGGAAAATGTTCAAAGGAAAAAAATGCTTCTGGTTATGCCCTAGAACCTCGATTAATAGAAAGATACCTATTGAAAGAGCACTCATGAACTTCCAGGCTGTAATATCCACGCTTGTGCAGGTGTGGAAAGTGAGGCCAGCAAGCTGGAAGTGATGTGTCCACAGTTGCATTGCGTGGCCAGCTCATCACCCGGTCCTATGTTTCCTGATGTGAAGAATAGCATTTACTGCTGCTGCTGCTATTGCTGCTTAGTTACTAAGTCACGTCTCACTCTTTGGGACCCCCTGGACTATAGCCCACCAGGCCCCTCTGTCCATGGGATTTCCCAGGCGAGAACACTGGAGTGGGTGCCATTTCCTTCTCCAGGGAATCTTCTCAACTCAGGGATTAAACCCATGTCTCCAGCTTGACAGGCAGATTCTTTATCACTGAGCCACCTGGGAAAGCCATATAGTTATTATTCCTATAATAACAGCAAATTATGCTCATAATGCAGTAAGAGCCAAGATCCATAGGTGTATGCGAAGTTCAAAGGCAATGGCGCAGAATTCGTGGTGAGTGTTGAAAGATGGGATGGAAAGCGCAGGGTCAGTCTGGGAGAGCACGGCTTCTCAGCGCCGGGTTCTCCGAGTTCTTCCTCTTGCGCTCAACGAAAGATGACTCCCCTCAAACAGCTGTGGTTCCTGTTAGGAATCAGGTGATATTTTGATATTTGATATTTTCTTATAATGAAACCCAGGAATGCTCAGACACTAACCCAAAGCATAACAACGCCTCTCTGTGAAATTCTAGAGGGCAACACACGCTCAAAGCTGCATGATTAGCAGCAGGTCCGCTGATAACCCCCACGCAGGACTGTCTGGGAAACAGCCACGGCCAGCGGCGCAGAGTCTCCTCCCCTTTAAGCCCCAAGAGTGTCACCAGCTGACTCCTGAACGCAGCGCCCTGAGGCCTCATGAGAACGGTGAGCATGGCTGAGGGGGAAGTGAGAGGGGTCTGCTGCAATGCTGATGCTGGCCTGCGGACTAGCCGATGGCCAGGGGGCCTGGGGCGAGAGGAGGGACAAAGGGCGAGCTGGGAAGGAAGACGGGAGAGAGGGAGGTGCCAGCCCAGACTGCAGGAAGCACGTGGTGAGTGGGGAATGGGGCTTGGCCAAGAGCAAATCAGAATTGAAAAATTATTGATATTAGATCCTCGAAAAGAACATAAGAAAGAGGAAATATTTGAGAATCTCAAGAGGAGGTAATTGAGTTCTAATTGAAGGCAGATTCACCTATTTGCACAACTTGGGGCCAGAAGTCCAGCCACTGCAACTCCTAGCGGGAGGAGGGGTGGGGGGCTCCAGGGAAGGGACGGATACATACCTAGGCTGGCTCACACTGTTGGACGGTAGAGACCAACACACTACTGTAGGCAATTGTCCTCCAGTTAAATATAAATTTTTACAAAATAATAATAAAAAAAGTAAACCTTTAAGGCTTGCGAAAGGCGAAGAAGAAAGGCGTAAAACTCCCTCTTCCTCCAGCGATGGTCACAGAGCAGCCTCCTCTTAACTCTCCCCGCTGGGTCCACCCTGCCAGCCAGCGTCTCCCCACCCCCGCGCGTGCCCGAGGGAAGCTCCCACCTGCTTAGACTGCTCTTTGACACCTACGCCCCTCCGTGGAACGGGAATGAGGGAATCAGTGCCAGATGTGCACTCGCACCACGGATGGACGTGCGGGGATGCTCACTCCTCTCTGCTCAGCTCATATCGCGGCAGCTCCCTTCCTTCGGGGCGAGCCATCTGTGACTCGGTGACCGTGGGCTGGTCCTGTGCTGTCGGCTCTGCGTCCGTCCCTGAGAGCTGCGTGCTCCATGGCCTGGCTGAGTGTGCCCTCAGTTGACTGTGGAAAGGCATGAGCTCCCTCTAGAGAAGTGTGCTAAAGAGAGGTGCCCCCAGGTGCTGTCTGAGGAGGAAGGGCTGGTCATTAGAGATGTGGGGGCATGAGGCATGGTGATCAGGACAGGGCTTATTCCCTTTATTTCAAAATTGGCAGCAATTTGTTAAGACCTCCTCATCGCTGTGCATTTAAATTTGGAAATCCACAGATTTCTTTGAAAATAATATGCAGGGAATGGAGAGTGCTGAAGTTTAGAGTTGGGAGGAAGTAGAACAATTAACTTAGAGAGAGAAAAGGAAGAAAGAGATTATCTGGTGTGATTAGCCTTTTCCAGCTCTCTCCCCTATTGTACAGATGAAGAAATAAAAGGTCAAAATTATAGTTTTTACATATAAATTCAGGAAAAATCCATTACAAATAAAATGCTTATACACACTATATCTAATCCTTCATTTTTAAAAGACTGTCGGTTTTATTAATTTAAAAAGTAACTTATATGACTACACACAGATCTTTTCCAGTAATTCCCCAGTTTATTCTCTCATGAAATGTGACAGTCTCAGTATTCACAGTCTATTCCTAGTTGGGTCTCTGGGTCATAGTGTAATTCTGTGAATTTTTTTCTCATTTATATTCATCCTTACAATTATCGGAGGAGAAATACAAATGAGAAAAAAATTCACAGAATTCCTCCTCACAGTTACTGTGCTTCCCTCATAGCTCAGCTGGTAAAGAATCCACCTGCAGGGCAGGAGGCCTCAGTTCGATTCCTGAGTCAGAGATCTGCTGGGGAAGGGACAGGCCACCCACTCGGGCACACCTGGGCTTCCCTTGCGGCTCCGCTGGTAAGGAATTCCCCTGCAGTGTGGGAGGCCTGGGTTCAGTCCAGGAGACCTGGGTTCAGTCCTTGGGCTGGGAAGACACCCTGGAGAAAGGAAAGGGACCCACTCCAGTATCCTGGCCTGGAGAATTCCATGGACTGTACAGCCCATGGGGTCGCAAAGAGTCGGACACGACTGAGCAACTTTCACTTTTCACTTTCACAGTTATTATTATTCTATGGATAATTATCTATGAATCAAAAGAACAGAAAAGTATCTCATGTTCATGATTTGGAAAACTTGGTATTATTAATGTATCATCAATCCCAAAGTGATCTACAGATTCATGCAGTCTCTATAAAAACCCCAATGATATCTTTTGCTTAAATAGAAAAAGCCATCCTATAGTTCATATGAAGTCTTAAGGGACTCTGAATAGCCAGCACAGTATTGAAAAAGAAGAACAAATCTGGAGGTCTCACACTTCCTCATTTACAGACGTAGTACAGAGCTAGGGTAATCAAAATAGTATGGTACTGACATGAAGGCAGATATATAAATGAATGGAATAGAACAGATAGCATAGAAATAAACCCTTACACATATGGTCAAACACTTTTCAACTAGGGTTCTAAGCCCATAATGGAGAAAGGACTGTCGTTTCAAGAAATAGTGCTAGGAAAATTGAATAAAATTTATAAAAAATAAAGTTGGATTCTTATACTATATAAACAGTTAATTCAAAATAAATCAAAGACCTAAACACAAAAGCTAAAACTATAAGAATCCTAGAAAACATAGAGAAAAACTGTGGCTTTGGATTTAGCAATGATTTCTTGGACACAACAACAAAAGCACAGGCAAAGAAAGAAAAAGTAGATAAGCTGAACTTCCTCAAAGCTGAACACTTTTATGCATCAAAGGACACTGTCAGCAGAGTGAGAAGGAAACCCTTGGAATAGGAAAAATATTTATAAGCATACATCTGATAAGGGGTTAATATCAAAATATCTAAACAACAGCTACAACTCAGCAACAACTAGAAAAACAGCTCAATTTTTAAATGGGCTGACATCTTTAATGGATATTTCTCTAAAGAAGATATACAGGTAGCCAACAAGAACTTGAAAAGATACTCAATACTGTTAGTCTAGGGACATGCAAATCAAAACTACAATGAGATGCCACATCACACCTACTAAAATGGCTATTTAAGAAACAGAAAATAATAGCAAGTGGGTGTGAGGAAATTGTAGCACCTACACTTTGTTGGCGGGACTGTGAACTGGTGCAGCCATCACGGGAAATGGTTTAGTAGTTCCTCAAAAAGCTAAACAGAATTCCTCTGTGACCAAGTAAATTCACTTCTGAAATATACCCAAAAGAACTGAAATAGGATGCAAACAGATGCTTATATACCAATGTTTATTATCGCATTCTGTACAATATCCAAAAGGTGAACAACCAAAGGGGCCATCACGAGATAAATCAATAAACATCTACAGGCAATGGAACATTATTCAGTCATAAAACCTGAAACACTGACGTGTGATATATGCATGGACTTTGAAACATAATGCTATTGAAATAAGCCTTATAAAAGGGACAAATATTATTATGTGATTCCCTCCACATGAAATAAAACAAAGTCATACAGATAGAAAGCAAATTAGAGGTTATCAGGGGCTGAGTAGAGGAAGGGAGGGGAGAATTACTGCCTAATAGCGTCTCTGCTTTGGGGCAATAAAAAACTGGGGAAAATATATAGCGGTGCCAGCTGTAAAACAGTGCAGCGCCTCTGAGTTATAGAATTCAGTGGCTACAGTGGCAAATGCTAGGTTATATGTGTTTTCAGTTCAGTTCAGTCACTGTCGTCTCTGACTCTTTGTGACCCCGTGAATCGCGGCACACCAGGCCTCCCTGTCCATCACCAACTCCCGGAGTTCACTCAGACTCACGCCCACAGAGTCAGTGATGCCATCCAGCCACCTCATCCTCGGTTTTCCCCTTCTCCTCCTGCCCCCAATCCCTCCCAGCATCAGAGTCTTTTCCAATGAGTCAACCCTTTGCATGAGGTGGCTAAAGTACTGGAGTTTCAGCTTCAGCATCATTCTCTCCAAAGAAATCCTAGGACTGATCTCCTTTAGAATGGACTGGCTGGATCTCCTTGCAGTCCAAGGGACTCTCAAGAGTCTTCTCCAACACCACAGGTCAAAAGCATCAATTCTTCAGCACTCAGCTTTCTTCACAGTCCAACTCTCACATCCATACATGACCACAGGAAAAACCATAGCCTTGACTAGACGGACCTTAGTCGGCAAAGGAATGAATGTCTCTGCTTTTTAATATGCTGTCTAGGTTGGTCATAACTTTCCTTCCAGGGAGTGAGCGTCTTTTAATTTCCTGAATGTAAACAAACCTGACATGCGTCCTCAGTCATAAGTGAGCCCTTCTTCTGAAGGGAATTCTGCCACGAGGAGCACTGTGCTTTCTTCCGTTCTCCTCTCTACTAATGCCGTAACCTTGGGCAAGCCGTTCACCTTTCCTGACATCAGACGCAGTTTGAGTTTAACGATGGTTTAGAGAGGATTGAATGTGCAACTGTTCAGTAGGTTTTGTTAATGTATATGGTCTGTTGTCTGCAGAGCCCTCTTACTAGCATAGAAAGAAGGAATAAAGTGTGATGATAACAAACTTCCAACTTCTGTTTTTCTCTCTTAGATTCTTTCGTTCTTCTTCTTAATTTGAAGGCTTTTTTCCCCCTGGCCAAACACACACATAACCCAGCTTACACTGGAAAGGTTTTATTGCCAAGATAATTTTCTCCGTATTGGCAACGCGTTAATTTCCACTATTTCGCTATTCTGAGGGCCCATTCCATTTCTCCATGTCTCCAAAGTGGCCCCAGAGCGTTAGCCTGTCCTTGTCCCTCTTAGGGGCAATGACGGAATTCCTTCTTGCATTGTTACTGGTGAAGATTTATTTCAAGCTTCTGAAGGGAGGTCAGGTAAATTGACCTCCAATATACCCTTCAGCCATGAGATTCGACGATTCTTGGATTCTAAAATCTACTGAAGGAATGAGATATGATCCACTTCTCTTTCCATCTGTCCCCCAATAAAACGACCAGGACAGGGGCCCCAGGTGATTTCAGATCTCCTTGCATAATGGAATTCAGGATTTTGTAGATACTGATCTTTATGACTCTTCTTTATGCAGCTTAAGAAGGTCTGACCTATTATTTGGACCCAAATCTCCCCTGAACCACGTTCCTTCTGATTTACATCCAGTGCAGACACATGGTGCTCTTTCTTAACTATATTCTGCTGGAGAGAGAAAGGAAGTATGAATGTGGCAAATGGCAAATGCCTCTCATCAGATCTGCCGGACTGGAGAAAGGCATGCAGGACTCTGTGTGGCCCTGATTACTGTGTTCCTCCCACCCTCCTGGTTTCTGGAAAAGCCTGGGTGTAACTGACACTGGGGAGGCACTGTCTCCTCTCCCCACAGCCCCACAGTGCCCAGTGCAGAATCACCACGAGACCCTGTCCACACTCAGACCTGACTCAGTCCTTTCTGCTCTTCGACTCCTCCCAAGCAGAGTCGCTCAGGTCCCTCAAATACTACCTATCTGTACAACCCTTCGGAACTTGGTCTCCCACTTAGTAAGCTCCTCTCTGTCTTTCATTAGCTCCTCTGATTTCATTCTGGTCCCTTCAAAACTATTCTGCACACAGCTTCCATAGCACTAATTGGAAAATTCAAGTCATACTATGTTCACTGCTGTTGTTGAAATAGAATTCTTAGTTAAAATGATGCAAAATATTTGCTTGGTGCCATCAAAGCTAAGTATATAAAACCAGATACATTTCACTTGCACTACGTCTAAGACGTCCATTTTCATGTTCACAGGTGAAACTGGTCTGTGGGATCCTCCACCTTTTGTGGTTCTCACCCAGCTTTGCTATCAAGGTAATGTGAGAAATATTTCCTCTTTCTCTACTTTTCTTTAACATTTTGTGTAAGATAGGAATTAAAATTTGTTTTCCTCTTTTGTTCCTTGTTTTCTTCATAAGAATTTTTTTAGTAAACATTTAAACCTTTTTCATCTTATTCATACTTGGCTTAGTAAACACATTTCTCTATGAACTTGCTTATTTAAATTTAGATGTTTCTGTACTTATTAGGGAGAAGGCAATGGCACCCCACTCCGGTACTCTTGCCTGGAAAATCCCATGGACGGAGGAGCCTGGTGGGCTGCAGTCCATGCTAAGGGTCGGACACGACTGAGCAACTTCACTTGATACACATATGACTCTTTTAATTAGAATTAATTAAGTTAAATATTCAGTTCCTTACTCACACTCAGTAGCCACATGTAGTTAGTGGCTACCATACTGGAAAGTGCAGACACAGACTATTTCCATCATCACAGAGTTCTCTTGGGCAGCACTGGGACAGAATGTCCTTTCGTCAGGTATTTTCACAGCTGGCCTTCTTCCTAACCCCCTGTATCCCAGCACATGTCTCCATCGTAAGTCCACAACCTCCACAACGCCATCAGTGTGTTTTATTTTATTCATAGACCGACCGCTTTCCAGAAGAATCTTATTGTCTGTCTTCCCCTGTTTTTGCTATATAAGCCCATAAGGACAGGGACTTCTCTGACTTTCTCTACCACTAAATCCTCAGAGTATAGAGGAGTGCCTTGGAGAGAGGAGGTGTTCAACAGCGTACAGTAAGTGAAGTAGACTGGATAACAAGGGAACTCACCGACGGCAAGTTAAGATTCACATTAAAAAAGACATAAATACGCGCACAGCACTCTACCTTTCTGATCTGTAGTGCCCCTCATTCTGTCCTGGACAGCTTCCGTCTGTGCCCTTTCCTTCTCTCTTGCGTATCTCACATCTGTCAGGCACACCAGAAACTCGCTTATTTCATTGCAATCTTTCAAGAAAAAACAACTGTGACCTAATGGCCTCTATTGTATATTTGCTTTCTCTGTCATTAATATCTCCTCTTACTTTAATATTTCCTTCTTTTTTCCATCTTTGGGTTTATTCTGTTAACCTTGTGCTATCTTTTTCTTTTAACTTAGCTCAATAATGGAAGCTTTTTTCTACTTTCTAACATAAGTAAGAATATCTAGCCCTCTTTTGATGTGATGTTTCAGCTAAATCCATGCGTTTACAGAGATTGCACTCGCCCTGTCACTAAATTCTTACGTGTTTTTAAGAATTCCACGTCTCCTTTGGTGCATGAGGTGGCTCCAGGAGTGGCTTTTTCTTTTTGTTTTTTGTTTTATTTTTAGTGGTTTCTTCATTATTATTATTCCAAAATACACGAGGCTGGTTTTAGTTACCTTACATCTTGGTGAGGAAAATCTTTTCTGCATGTTACAGATTCTTTGGAATTTGTTGAAACTCGCTTTAAAGCTTGATACTTGGTCAATTAAAGCACATATATACCAAGTGTTCTTGAGCAGAATGTTTGTTTAATCATTGGGTACAGGGTTCCATATGTGTCCATTAAGTTTTTAATTTGGAATATATTGCTTTTCTTCACCAGAAGTGAGGCTGGGTGACCCTCATAGGAAAGGAAAAAAAAAAAAAAAACAGGGAAAAGATAGTCCCTTCCCTCCTAACCTTGGGCTCTCCCTCTAGCTCCATCTGGTGGCAGAGTTTAACAGGGAGTGGCTGGCCAAGAAGAAATGGAGTTTTAGGGTCCAGCTCCATCACCACAAAGCCTAGTATAGGAAGATGAACTCAGAGCAGAGAAATGATGTCTTAATAACTGGCATACATGCTATGGAATTAGGATTGTGATTTGCTTATTTGTGTATATCTGGTGTTCCAAAACATTGCTACAAATAGCTTTCAACCGTAAGGAATTCATCATGGTGCATAAAATCACTAACCTGGATTTGTAGGAACAGCACCAGAGGGAAACGGAAGCAGTGATTCGATCACTCTTTTGCAAATTCAGTCTTTCCTGTGTCTTACCTTTTCAAATACCTCTGTCCGCCCATTTACCTTTGAAGTGTTTCTTATTCAGTAGTAAAAGAACTTTATGTAATGAAATACAAAGAATTTTTATTAGAGGGGAAAGTGTGCAGCATCGTTTTACTTGATCCACATGGTCCATATCACTGTGTCCACACAATGGTTCTCAGGCCTCTCTGATGTCGCTGATCACAGCTGCTCACAGCCTAAGAGGCGCCCACACTTTGTGAAGTACAGCAAGGCACGGTGCGTTCATGCTCTGGTGTAGCAACTAAGAGTGTGGAGGCCGCACGGACAAAACAGAACCTGCTTCAGGGGACTCACAATTTGACAAAAGAGGAAAGACGGGCAAAGTTGACCGTAATAGAAATATTCACTCATTTTCCAAGGCCCTGTTAATTTCCACATTCCTTCAGTCCAAGGTGCTAGTTCTGTGAGCAGCAAGGCTACCCTGGTGGTTCAGATGGTAAAGAAGCCGTCTGCAATGCAGGAGACGCAGGTTCAATCCCTGGGTCAGGAAGATCCCTTGGAGAAGGGAATCACTCAGTTCAGTTCAGTTGCTCAGTTGTGTCTGACTCTTTGCGACCCCATGAATGGCAACACGCCAGGCCTCCCCGTCCATCACCAACTCCCGGAGTTCACTCAGACTTGTGTCCATTGAGTCTGTGATGCCATCCAGCCATCTCACCCTTTGTTGTCCCCTTTTCCTCCTGCCCCCAATCCCTCCCAGCATCAGGATCTTTTCCAATGAGTCAACTCTTTGCATAAGGTGGCCAAAGTACTGGAGTTTCAGCTTCAACATCATTCCTTCCAAAGAAATCCCAAGGTTGATCTCCTTCAGAATGGACTACTTGGATCTCTTTGCAGTCCAAGGGGCTCTCAAGAGTCTTCTCCAACACCACAGTTCAAAAGCGTCAATTCTTCGGTGCTCAGCCTTCTTCACAGTCCAACTCTCACATCCATACATGACCACAGGAAAAACCATAGCCTTGACTAGACGGACCTTAGTCAGCAAAGTAATGTCTCTGCTTTTGAATATGCTATCTAGGTTGGTCATCACTTTTCTTTCAGGGAGTAAGTGTCTTTTAATTTCATGGCTGCAGTCACCATCTACACTGATTTTGGAGCCCCCCAAAATAAATTCTGATACTGTTCCCACTGTTTCCCCATCTATTTCCCATGAAGTGATGGGACTGGATCCCATGATCTTCATTTTCTGAATGTTGAGCTTTAAGCCAACTTTTTCACTCTC
>SJYC01134786.1:0-13779 GCA_006408675.1 Madoqua kirkii
AATGTAATTATGAGGTCAGGATTCATGTGTCTATTTTATTCCTCTTTGTCTCCAGAACCAAGAAATATTAAAAATATTTGATGAAGGAATGAATGCCTTTCTTTTTTGCCTCTTTGGCTTGACTATTTTCTAAATTGTGAGCCTTGATATTTGATGTCTCCTCAATTGCACTTAACTCTGTCTACTCCATGTACTGTACTTTCTTTTCTGCTGTATATATACTCAGAGTCCAATTTGCAGCTATTTGAGTTCAGCCTGTTAACTTCAATCTGGGCCATAGGCAGCCTACTTCTTAGATGATTGTCCTTTGTTATGTTTGATCCTCCACTGGTAAAATAAGCCTTACTCCCATAAAAGGAGGCAGAAATAGTGATTAACCCAAGACTAGAATTCTCTTTTTCTTGAACTTTGAGAGAAAAGATTTATACTGATCTGGGATACTCTCATTTTGAAACACCTTGATTCTTGATTCTGAGAATACTAGGAGTCAACCAAGGGACCACATTGAGAGAGGGGAGTTTATACTAGTGACCCAGTAATGTCCTCCAAATTTGGAAAAGACTGTGGAGGAACATTCAGTATATTTTAACATTCTCTCATACAAAGAATGTGAGAAATAATGAATATTAACAATAAAACAAAGCGGAGTTCAAAAATTCTTGATTCAGTTTTTATTTTCCTGTGAAGGACAACTAAAGTATCTAATTAGCTTAAAATTTTGTTACATTATCTACTTTGACGTTAACAAAGGGGTTGAAAGGGCCAAAAGAATAATTATTCCACCCGTTTCCCTATTTGCTACTTCAGAAATATTTACTGTTTCATTAATAATAATCAAAGAAATGCCAATGGAAATAGCTAAGATTCAGTAATTAATTCATTTCACAAATGTTTATTAAATACCAATTACACATCAGATAATAGGGATATGACAATGAGTAAGACCCTATTCCTGTCCCCAAGGAATTTAGATTCTACTGGGAGAGATAGGTAGCTATCACCACATGCCTACTAAATTAACAAAAGGTAAAACTCATGCAACTCTACAGTGAGGCCTAACAAATCAAATATGCAAATTTTTCTGGTAGTTTAGAAGTTGTCACAATCTTGCCAAGGTACAATGTTTGGTAATATGCAGTTCAAAGGACATGTTCAGTTCAGCTCAGCCGCTCAGTCGTGTCCGACTCTTTGAGACCCCATGAATCACAGCACTCCAGGCTTCCCTGTCCATCACCAGCTCCGGGAGTTCACTCAGACTTGCATCCATCGAGTCAGTGATGCCATCCAGCCATCTCATCCTCGGTCATCCCCTTCTTCTCCTGCCCCCAATCCCTCCCAGCATTGAAGTCTTTTCCAGTGAGTCAACTCTTCACATGAGGTGGCCAAAGTACTGGAGTTTCAGCTTTAGCATCATTCCTTCCAAAGAAATCCCAGGGTTGATCTCCTTCAGGATGGACTGGTTGGCTGTCCTTGCAGTCCAAGGGACTCTCAAGAGTCTTCTCCAACACCACAGTTCAAAAGCATCAATTCATCAGTGCTCAGCCTTCTTCACAGTCCAACTCTCACATCCATACATGACCAGAGGAAAAACCATAGCCTTGACTAGACAGACCTTAGTCAGCAAAGTAATTTCATGGCTGCAGTCACCATCTGCAGTGATTTTGGAGCCTCCCAAAATAAAGTCTGACACTGTTTCCACTGTTTCTCCATCTATTTCCCATGGAGTGATGGGATTGTATGCCATGATCTTCGTTTTCTGAATGTTGAGCTTTAAGCCAACTTTTTCACTCTGCTCTTTTACTTTCATCAAGAGGCTTTTTAGTTCCTCTTCACTTGAATAGATAGATATTCTCAGACTTAGAAATCCCATTTTTGAAAATGTAGCTCAAGAAAGTGACTCAAAAGGGAAAACAAGGTTCTTATGTACAAAGATATTTATAGCTGCTCAGTGTACAACAAATTGGAAATAAAATTGCTATGTTGGGGGACTTGTTAAAAGAGTGATAATTTCTTAGCTTTAATTTTCATAATAAACATATCTGGAGACTAGGATCAAAGCAAAATTAGTTTAGCTGGGAGGTGAAAGGGATACCAGAAGGAAACTAGTGAAGTGAGACAGGGAAGGAAGGAAGGACAGTAAAGGCTTCATTATCAAGGCATCCACAACTGAGAGTGAGACAGCTCCATGGGACAAAATATGAAAATGAGAGCATATACTTTAGAATCATACTGTTTGTGATATGCTGATTCCCAAGAATCGTAGGTTGGGGCCTGTTCCAAGATGGTGGTAATTCTTCATCACTTCCCATTGGCCCTGAGAATGGCCAGAATGGCTTTTAGTGGGTGGGGATGGAGGGGAGGACATCCCTCAGTCACAGATGCAGATACAGGTACTTATCCATAGCATGGAACACACTGAAAGATCGGCGAGTATAACAGTGCAGTGATATATTGGCATTAAATGAGAAAAATGAGTAAGCTATGTGTATATTTAGAAACAGAAAAAGTTGTCAAACAGAACAATACTATCATGCAGTGTCTATAACCATGCAAAAACTAGTTATGTCATTAGAATACATAGAATCTTATAAAACAGCACTGTTAAACTGAGGCCATTTTAAAAAATATATATTGTAAAGATATCTACAGATTTTATTTTTGGGGGGCTCCAAAATCACTGCAAATGGTGACTGCAGCCATGAAATGAAAAGATGCTTGCTCCTTGGAAGAAAAGTTATGACCAACGTAGACAGCATATTAAAAAGTAGAGACATTTCTCCAAAGAAGACATACAGATGGCTAACAAACATATGAAAAGATGCTCAACGTTACTCATTATCAGAGAAATGCAAATCAAAACTACTGTGAGGTACCATTTCACACCAGTCAGAATGGCTGCAATCCAAAAGTCTACAAGCATTAAGTGCTGGAGAGGGTGTGGAGAAAAGGGAAACCTCTTACACTGTTGGTGGGAATGCAAACTAGTACAGCCACTATGGAGAACAATGTGGAGATTCCTTTAAAAACTGGAAATAGAACTGCCTTATGACCCAGAAATGCCACTGCTGGGCATACACACCGAAGAAACCAGAATTGAAAGAGACACATGTACCCCAATGTTCATCGCAGCACTGTTTATAATAGCCAGGACATGGAAGCAACCTAGATGTCCATCAGTAGACGAATGGATAAGAAAGCTATGGTACATATACACAATGGAGTATTACTCAGCCATTAAAAAGAATGCATTTGAATCAGTTCTAATAAGGTGGATGAAACTGGAGCAATAAACACAAAACCATGATTCTGTTTCTTTATATTTCTGAATTGATGGACTAAATAACAATGAGCTTTATTCCCTTTACAATAAGCAGGGGAAACTATTAAAATGATATTATAGAAGAATATAATGGCATGGGGAAGTGTTCATAACACTAAAGATTATTAAAATAATAAAATGCTTATTTCAAGACAACATATACATTAAGGTCCTAGGTTTATCACAAAGAATACACATACACACAACACATAAAAAAACTTCTGCATCCATATAAACCCCAGAGGAAAAAGGAGCAAAGTTAATTTTTCTAATATGTTACCTCTAAATGTCTGGATTGCTAATACATTTTTTCCTCTTTATTTTTCAAGATTTTCCTATTTTCTACAATAACTATGACATTTAAAGTCAAAGTAGCATCTAATCCATTTCGAATATTACGAAAACTAAATGATATCATTCTCGAGGTACACCACAAAACTCAGTACCCACACATAGTAAGTAAGCTGAGCACCAAAAAATTGAAGCTTTTGAACTGCAGTGTTGGAGAAGACTCTTGAGAGTCCCTTGGACTCCAAGGAGATCCAACCTGTCAATCCTAAAGGAAATCAGTTCTGAATATTCATTGGAAGGACTGATGATGAAGCTAAAACTTCAGTATGCTGGCCACTTGATGTGAAGAACCAACTCAATGGAAAAGGTCCTGATGCTGGGAAAGATTGAAGGCAGGAGGAGAAGGGGACAACAGAGGATAAAATGGTTGGATGGCATCACTGACACAATGGACAGGAGTTTGAGTAGGCTCCGGGAGTTGGTGATAGACAGGGAAGCCTGGCATGCTGAAGTCTGCAGGGTCTCAAAGAGTCAGACACTACTGAACAACTGAACAGAACTGAACTGAAATATTAATTTAAAATTTTATGTAAAATAAAGGTAGTAACTTTTATCCTTGTAATCTTATTTAAATTCTTTTTTTTAAAGGTGTAATTATACCGGGAGTTGTCCTCAAGAAACATGAAATTTACAGAGACAGTGAGTCCCTGGTATTGTTTTGCTTTGTTAATCAGAAGACAATAATATTATAAATTAGTAGGCTCCTAGAAGGGTATACTAAACATACTTTTCAAAATGGTGCTTTGTTTTCATGCTTTGTGAGAAGCTATAAGAAGGTTTCTCAAGGGCTCAAAGAGGGAGATATAAACACTCTATCATCTATGGTCCTCAAAGCTATTTATTCTCAGACACTTATAATTCAGTGGCGTGAGAGTTGGACACAACTAAGCGACTTCACTTTCCCTTTTCACTTTGATGCACTGGAGAAGGAAATGGCAACCCATTCCAGTGTTCTTGCCTGGAGAATCCCAGGGATGGGGGAGCCTGGTGGGCTGCCATCTATGGGGTCACACAGAGTCAGATACGACTGAAGCAATTTGGCAGCAGCAGCAGCAGAAGTATACAGCTAATTTCAAAAGGGACTAATCACTGATCAGGAGAGACAGCAAAAGAACCCACTTCATGAAATCACACAGTAAAGAAAGTCCCATAGAATCAACATATTTAATGTAAATCCTTTCTTTCAAACCACTAAACTAAAAAAATTCCAAAAGAAAATAGCCTTGGGATGTGAAGGAGCAGACCAAAAAGCCAGTGAACACTTTACAGACTCAAGTTTGCCACTGCCCTTTCAGGAATCAAGGAGGGCCCACACACTTGGCCCCCAACCTTGGGAAGTGGGTCTTGTAAACTAGCAAATAATCCACAGAAACACTGGAGAGATGGCAGAGCAAAAGGTAAAGAACAGAAATGTACTGTTTCCTTCTTCTAATAGTTGAGTGATACTCTAACCTTTGTTACTATAACTGAAGTTCATCTGCAGAGAAGATTATAAGGAAAGAAGAGCTATGCAGTCCAGGGGAAGGAGGTGGCTGAGAATTAAGAGAGCCAAAGGACTTACAAGTAAGGGCAGAGACACACTTACAGCCAGGCCTGACTCCAGACAAGAGCTCTTTCTCTCGTACTGTCGCCTCCACACTCCACCACAACCACAGCAGAGCAGGAGGAGTTAGCAGCAGCCTTTCTTTCTCACACTCAGCCCACTGAGGAAGACGCCAAATAAATAAGTAAATAAACACAAGTAGATGAAGATGGTCAAAACATATAAACTTCCAGATATAAGAAAGTACCATGAATATATGGTCCAGCATGATTTAACATAATTAACACTGCTGTATGGTATATATGAAAGTTGTTAAGAGAATAAATCAAGCTAATCAAAGCAGTCAATCCTAAGGCAAATCAACCCTGAATATTGATTGGAAGGACTGATGCTGAGGCTGAAGCTCCAGTACTTTGGCCACCTGATGTGAAGACCCAACTCACTGGGAAAAGACTCTGATGCTGGGAAAGACTGAAGGCAGGAGGACAAGGGGGTGACAGAGAATGAGATGGTTGGATGGCATCGTCAACTCAATGAACCTGAGCTTGACAAACTCCAGGAGACGGTGAAGGACAGGGAAGCCTGGCGTGCTGCAGTCCATGGGGTCGCAAAGAGTAGGACACGACTGAGCAACTGAACAACAACAAAGAGAATAAATCCTAGGAGTTATTACAAGGAAAAAGTTTTTTTTCTTGTTCTTTTATTTTTTATTATATGAGATGATGGATGTTCACTAAACTTATTGAACTTATTACAGTAATCATTTCATGATTGTCAAATCATTATGTTGTACATCTTAAATGTACATAGTGTTGTATATCAATTATATCTCAATAAAACTGAAGAAAAAAGACACACACATAAACACACAAAAGACATAGGTATCCAACTGCCTGGAACATCCCATTCACTCTCTAGACTGGGCCCATCTTGCAAGGATTGTATTTAACTACTCTTGATAAGCTCTAAGAACACTTCAGCCAAACCCAAATAAAATAAACAAATAAAATTAAACAGTATTTGTTCAAAGGCTGAAAGATGGGAGCATCCCTCTCTCTCTTTATTATTTTTGCTCTTTCTTCTCTGTTTCATACTGCCTCACCTGTTGCCCAGGCTTCCCAAGAGGCTCAGTAGTAAAGAATCCACCTGCTAATCTAAGAGACACAGGTTCAATCCCTGGGTCAGGAAGATTTTCTAGAGGAGGAAATGGCAAACCCACTCTAGTATTCTTGCCTGGAAAGTCCCATGGACAGAGGAGGCTGATGGGCTACAGTTCATGGGGTTTAAAAAGTCAGACATGACTGAGGTGCATGACCCACGCACCTGTTGCCCAACAATGACAGGTGATAAATGTGCCCACAAACTAAATCTATTCACAAATCTGCTCTCATTCAATGCACAGAATTCCTTCAAAGCATTTTTTAAAGATTTATTCCAATAAGAACCTTCATATGCAGCTGGTGGGAATGCAAAATGGTGCAGCCACTTTAACAAATAGCCCAAATTTTAAATTAAGTATTCATTTACTATATAACCCAACAAGAGCACACCTAGGTGTCAACCCAACAGAAATTAAAATATATGTCCATATAAAAGCTGTACAGGAATGTTCATAACAGCATTATTCATAATAGCCAAAAAGTAGAAAACAATTCAAATGTCCATGCTAGTAAATAGTTAATACATGATATGCCACACAATAGAATATTACTCAGCAATATAAGGAATAAAGTACTAATTTATACTGCAACATGCTGCCGCTGCTGCTGCTAAGTTGCTTCAGTTGTATCCGACTCTGGGCAACCCCACAGACAGCAGCCCACCAAGCTCCTCTGTCCTTGGGATTCTCCAGGCAAGAACACTGGAGTTGGTACTGCAACATGAATGAACCTCAGAAATACGCTAAGGGAAAAAAAGCCCAAACCAAACCAACACATATTGTATGATTCCACTCATATGAAATAGTTAAAAAAAAGCAAATCTAGAAATACAGAAAGTAGAATATTTGCTGCCGAGGGCTGAAGATAGGGGAAATGATTAACTACAAATGGGCATGAGGAGTTTTATGGTGATGAAAATGTTCTAAAACTAGATTGTGGTGAGCCTGTACAGCTCTGTAAATTAACTGAAGACTATTGAATTATACAGATAAAATGAATGAATTTTATAAACTACACCTCAATACAGCTGTAAGAAAAGTGCTCAGTGCCTAGACTATAAAACAAACAAGGTTTATTCTATTCCCACTGCACTCCAAGTCTAGGTAACCCCTATACGTAATGAATTTAAAATACAATGGAATATTACACAACTTTTTTTTTTTTTAAAGAGAAGCTTTAGGGAATTCCTTGGCGGTCCAGTTGTTAAGACTCACTTTCATTGTTGAGGCTTGGGTTTCATCCCTGGTTGGGAAACTAAGAACCCACAAGCCACATTGTGCAGCCAAAGAAAAAGAGAGAGAAAAGTGTTAGGCTTCTGACTGATTTGTTTATTAACCAAGAACTGTGTCTATAATGCAAGTAAACCATCCACAATCAACCAAGACTAATTCTCAAGATGTTATCAGATAGCTGATATTACTTAACATAGTAAATTATCTAAATATCATTTGCAAATTGTCTCAATTCCAAACTCTTTAGTATGCTAACTGTCCATATATTGGTACAATAAATAAAACAAATTTACTCCAAGTGTACAACTGGTTTCCAAGGTAAAGATAATTATAAGAAATAAATGCACTATGATTCTGGATTAGCTCTTCTAAGATTTCACTTAAAGTTAATATGATCCAAAAAGAAAAACACCAACACAGTATACTAACGCATATATATGGAATTTAGAAAGATGGTAATGATAACCCTGTATGTAAGACAGCAAAAGAGACACAGATGTACAGAACAGTCTTTTGGACTTTATGGGAGAGGGTGAGAGTGGGATGTTTTGGGAGAATGGCATTGAAACATGTATATTATCACATGTGAAATGGATCACCAGTCCAGGTTCAATGCATGATACAGGGTGCTCGGGGATGGTGCACTGGAGGGATGGGATGGGGAGGGAGATGGGAGCTGGGATCGGGATGGGGAACACATGTACACCCGTGGCGGATTCATGTCAATGTACAACAAAACCAATACAATATTATAATTAGCCTCCCCAAAAATAAATAAATTGGAAAAAAATAAAGTTAATATGATCCCAATAGAACTGAGAGATAATTTCATGAATAACTTTTTCAAATGGGTAGAGGTTAAATATCTGAATCTAGGTGGAAATTTTAAATTTCAAGCCTAAAATAAAATCCTGATTTCAAAACATACATGACCATTTGAAATGATATACACTATGATTTAATGCTTAAAATAAAGACATGCAAATCTCTTAAGAAAAATAACAACCAAAAATGTTGCAACATAAATAGAGTAAAACAAATGTTTGTGTTTGAGAGTAATGCTACAAAATGTGAGGATGAGCACAGAATGTCCCAGAAACAACCGGTACACACTGGTCAGAAAGCCACTGTGCCTTTGCTACCTGACAGGCAGCATTCGGGCTGGTGTTTTCCCAGACTACCAGTTCCCGTGATGCAAGGCCACTGGACAGAATTATGGTGACGTTCCTGCTGCTCACTAAAAAGCTCCAATGTAAGTAAATTACTCCCACAAACCACTGAGGAACATGTCCAGCTACTGCTACTGCTAAGTCACTTCAGTCGTGTCCGACTCTGTGCGACCCCATAGACGGCAGCCCACCAGGCTCCCTGGTCCCTGGGATTCTCCAGGCAAGAACACTGGAGTGGGTTGCCATTTCCTTCTCCAATGCATGAAAGTGAAAAGTGAAAGGACTGCAGCCTATGTCCAAAGACATGGCCAAATCTGCGAACAGTTTACAGAAGACTAAATAGAAAATAAAATTACACAGTCCATTAGGTGTCAGGCCTGTTAAAGACTAGATTCAGTTCAGTTCAGTTCAGTTCAGTCGCTCAGTCATGTCCGACTCTTTGCAACCCCATGAATCGCAGCACGCCAGGCCTCCTTGTTCATCACCATCTATCTCCCGGAGTTCACTCAGACTCACGTTCATCGAGTCAGTGATGCCATCCAGCCATCTTATTCTCGGTCATCCCCTTCTCCTCCTGCCCCCAATCCCTCCCAGCATCAGAGTCTTTTCCAGTGAGTCAACTCTTCTCATGAGGTGGCCAGATTGCCAGATTATCAAACTGAAATTATTAAACTCTCCAGCAACTTCATCCTCAGCCAGAAGACAAAGGATTGAGGATGAAAGGTTGGGGGTGAGGGGTAGGGGGAACAGAGATGAAGTACATTTTTTCTTTCTGATGTGGTAATTTAAGGGTGTTACCAAAGTATTATCTTTGAAAGAAAATTTGGGTGGAAAAAAATGGATTCAAAAGCAATTAACATCAATAGCAGCAACTTAATGTTACCACATTTTTTGGATCTTCATCATCTTTAATCTTGCATTACTTATTTTTGAAGGTGTCAGAGAAACTACCCTTCTTGAACAAAATTTCAGTTAAAAATTTTAATAGATACATTTTACTGACACAAACAACAAAAACGTTTCAAATTTATAATGCTAGGTCTGTCTCTTATACACATCTAGATGTGTATAAGAGACAGGGGTGAGAGTGGGATGTTTTGGGAGAATGGCATTGAAACATGTATATTATCATATGTGAAATGAATCACCAGTCCAGGTTCGATGCATGAGACAGGGTGCTTGAGGTGCAATGGGGTGACTCAGAGGGATGGGATGGGGAGGGAGGTGGGAGGGGATTTCAGGATCGGGAATACATGTACACCCATGGTGGATTCATGTCAATATATGGCAAAACCAATACAATATTGTAAAGTAAAATAAACTGAAAAAAATAAAAAGTAGAGACATTACTTTGCCAACAAAGGTCCGTCTAGTCAAAGCTATGGTTTTTCTAGTAGTCATGTATGGATGTGAGAGTTTGACTATAAAGAAAGCTGAGTGCTGAAGAATTAATGCTGTTGAACTGTGGTGTTGGAGAAGACTCTTGAGAGTCCCTTGGACTGCAAGGAGATCCAACTAGTCCATCCTAAAGGAAATCAGTCCTGAATATTCATTGGAAGGACTGATGCTGAAGTTGAAACTCCAATACTTTGGCCACCTGATGCCGAGAGCTGATTCATTTGAAAAGACCCTGATGCTGGGAAAGATTGAAGGCAGGAGGGTAAGGGGACGACAGAGGATGAGATGATTGGATGGGATCACGGACTCAACAACATGAGTTTGAGTAAACTCTGGGAGTTGGTGATAGATAGGGAAGCCTGGCGTGCTGCAGTCCATGGGATTGCAAAGAGTCATACATGACTGAGTGACTGAACTGAACTGAAAGATAGCTAGTGAATAAAAATGATCTAATGTTAACAGAATGACTCTTTGATTAGAATCAATAAGTTGGTGCGATTTAAATGCTAGCCATAGTGATGGTAAGGTACAGATACAATAGATCTAACAGAAGTGGAATCAGTGGAACTTTGTGACACCTTGGATTTCATAAGGGAAGGAGGAAAAGTCATCAGAGATCTGAATATTTGTGACTAATCAAATGGAAGGATGGTGGCAACCTGAATAGTGCTGGAAAAGTCAGGAGGAAGATCTTGTATAAAGGTAGAAGACTGGAGAAGGTGAAAGTCTGTGATGTTCTTTGCAGTATTTCTAAATATTGCATTAAGGTTGGGAAGTGTGAGATATTCACTGTGGATACCATTTTTGAAATGTAGAGAAAATTGAAAAAAATTTCCAAATAAAATGCACAACCCCCCAAAAGTCCTGAAATGGTATATGAGGAGGGAAAATGGTCCCTTTAAAGGGAGTGGTTTTCTCCTTAATCATGTTAAACATTTTTTCTTAACTTTCTTCTGTCCAATGGAGATTAGAAAGACAATCTTTGCTAATTAATTTTAACAATACATGTTTTAATGAAAGAAGATAAAACACTCAAGGAGGCTATATAATTAGTGGATACTGTTAGCTTATAAATTTTATACTTATCGGAACATGAACATTTATTGCCTGGCTCCTTGGCTGGCATTAATCTCATCTTGTATCTCTGGACTTTTGCCATGTCTTAGTTTTAACAGAGCCAGAATATCTGCTCCTTGATTGCCTCTGATAAAAGGATGAAAGCTGAGATAATTATGCAAGGAACTACTTTGTCACTACTTCCACAGTTTGACTTAAGATGCTCTAGAAATTGACATAAGTAGGCCACAGTGTTTTATTGACCTCAATTAACAAGAAAGCAACATTTCTTTTATTTGTGTCATTAATATGGGCAAAGGATAAGAAAAGTGTAATAAATTACTAATTTAAAATTGGAACCAATAAAGGGAAAAAGTTTGACTTGTGCATGTTTGCAGTTCTGTAAGTCATGGCCAATTTTTTAAACATAAGCCATCTGCGAGCATAATACTTTTAATGATACATTTACTTGAAATTCTTTTCACGTGCTCCCCTGAGTTCCTATACTCAAACAGATCAGAAAGAATATTTGGCTCAGGCATTGGGGCTTCTATGATCTACTGTCTCCATTTATTTGAGTTGACAATGACTTTCATCACTCAGTGTGTCTCCTCGGGGGCTAATATTCCATTTATCTTATCTCTCTTTTTTAAGGATCTTTGATATTATCTAACATTAGTTCCAAAGCTTTGTTGGCCACTATATTTGTATTTTGCTGGAAAGTTGTATTTTTTACAGGAGGTAATAAGTGACCATCTGATGTTTTCAATCTTATCAACAGTAATATTTTGGTGGCAGTCTAAATAGATTGACCTCAATTAACAAGAAAGCAACATTTCTTTTATTTGTGTCATTAATATGGGCAAAGGATAAGAAAAGTGTAATAAATTACTAATTTAAAATTGGAACCAATAAAGGGAAAAAGTTTGACTTGTGCATGTTTGCAGTTCTGTAAGTCATGGCCAATTTTTTAAACATAAGCCATCTGCGAGCATAATACTTTTAATGATACATTTACTTGAAATTCTTTTCACGTGCTCCCCTGAGTTCCTATACTCAAACAGATCAGAAAGAATATTTGGCTCAGGCATTGGGGCTTCTATGATCTACTGTCTCCATTTATTTGAGTTGACAATGACTTTCATCACTCAGTGTGTCTCCTCGGGGGCTAATATTCCATTTATCTTATCTCTCTTTTTTAAGGATCTTTGATATTATCTAACATTAGTTCCAAAGCTTTGTTGGCCACTATATTTGTATTTTGCTGGAAAGTTGTATTTTTTACAGGAGGTAATAAGTGACCATCTGATGTTTTCAATCTTATCAACAGTAATATTTTGGTGGCAGTCTAAATAGAATGAAAACTTGATTTTCACAGAAGGGTTTACAGAGCTTCAGCTAGTAGGCTATTTCTAAGAGTCACCTAGTGATTTCCCTTTGCTGTCATTTTTGTTTATTTTTCTGTATGGATTTATTTTTCCCTAATTACTTCTGGAATCAGAACATCTACAATATGTTTCATTTCTTTGTTTGTTCTTACCAGTTCTTTATTTATAAACTTCACTTTGTCTCTAGTATTTGGAGAATAATATACCTCTTGTATTTTTCTTTTAAAATTTTCAGAGTTTTCAATACTTAGCACGAGACTTGTTCAATACCTCTCTTCAGACTCCTTTTCAAGTTCCAGAAGACTGTTTCAATATAGGTTCATTTAATTATTTAGCAAATATTCAGTAAGGGCCTACTCTTTACTATATTCAGTAGTATTAACAGTCACTAGAAATAGAAACAGATGACCAAGGCACACACTCAATCCCCTGGGAGCAGCAAAATATAGTGGGTAAGGGCAGAAATTTCTGAGTTTGGGTTTCAGTTCCAACTATGATGGTTAATGTTATGTGTCAACATGGCTCCATTGCCATGGTGCCCAGTCCTTTGGTCAAACACCAGTCTATATGTTACTGTGAAGGTTTTTTTTTTTTTTTAAAGATGTAGTTAATGTTTTAATCAGTTGACTTTGAGTAAAACAAATTATCTTGCACAAAGTAGTTGAGCTCCATTTAGTAGTTGAAAAACTCGAGTAAAGTGTAGTGCTCCCCAAAGAACAAGTTATTCTGCCCCAGGAGTACAGAAGTTCTGCCTGAATTTTCAGACTGCTGTTCTGTGGAATTCAGATTCAAGACTGTGTCACCAACTCTGACCTGAATTTCCAGTCTGCTGGCTCACTCTATAGGTTTTGGACTTGCTAACTCCCGCAATCATGTCAGCCAATTCCTTAAATCTTTCTCTCTCTCTCTCTCGATACATAGATATACATAAATATGTTATATCCCTATCTATATAAATATTTTACAACTGTATCCATATTCTGTTGGTCTGTGTCTCTGGAGAATTCTATTGTAACAGCTCTTCTATTTACTGATTAGACTGGTGACTTTGCCTGTCTGAGCCTCAGTTTCTTTTTTGTTCAGTTTAGTTCAATCGCTCAGTCCTGTCTGACTCTTTGCAACCCCATGAGTCACAGCACGCCAGGCCTCCCTGTCCATCACCA
>SJYC01134787.1:0-10321 GCA_006408675.1 Madoqua kirkii
AGCTCCCTGGGGTTACGTGAGGAGCAGGGCTAGGCCCTGGGAGCTGGGGTGCAGAGCCTGGGGGAGCTGGGGAGTGAGATTCCGCCCTGCCCCCCTCCCACCCTCCCCTGTGGCCTGGCTGGCGAGGTCTGGGCGCGCCCAGCTCCCTGGAGTTGGCAGGGACCAAAGGGCGGAAAGCTGTCCTCCGCCCTCGCCCACTGAGACAGGAATCCGTGGCCCCGGGGGACGGATCCGCAGCCACATTCCGTGTGCCCTGGTTGCCACCAGGCAAGGGTGGGGCAGGGCTGGGGCGCCAAGGCTGGCACCGGGGAGTGTGGGAACCCTGGGCTGCCAGCACCCGGGCTGGCGGCCCTCTTTGCCAGCCTGGCTGTGGTCGGCACCCCTCTGTCAGCCCTCGAGGGCCTCATGGGGCCAAAGTGGGGTCCACAGTGGGAGGAGGGCGTGGTGGGGCCTGGATGTCTTCTGCTTGAGACCAAGTCACCCTCACCACTGGGGGAGGCGCAGCCCTGACCCTCCGACTCCCTGCCCTGGGCACTCTGCGTGGGCAGGTCCTGCCCCCCTGGGCCAGCAGGGGCCTTGGAAGGGAGAGGGCAGTGGTGGGCTGGCCCGTGGGGTCATGCTGACCGATATGGTCCTGGCCCACTCGGATGTGCTCACACATGTCCACACCCAGCCTGCGGCGACTTGCTTGCTGGCAGGAAGGTGGGCCCGCTTGTCCGGGTTGCAATCCCAGGAGTTCCTCAGAAGGGTCTGCTCCCGGCTGGCTGGCACAGGGCCAGGCTGCAGACCCCCTGGGTGTGGGGCCATCGGGCTGCAGGTGTGGCGCCTTCCAGACGCACCTGTGCTGGGGGGTGGGGGTGGAGCCCTGCTCCGAGGAGGGGGCAGAGTCCAGCCAGGCGTGGGCTGGAGGCCGGGGCTGGGGTCTGTCCAGTAGTTGGCCCCACCCAGCCAAAGCGATGCCTTCCCACCCCCACTTTCCAGATGGAGAAACTGAGGCCCGGAGAGGTCAGGGGACGTTTCCAAAGTCACACAGCAAGGTGGAGGAAGCACAGCAGACTCGCGATGGGCTTGGAGCACCCTAGGAGACCTGAACCTTACTTTCCTGAGAGCCTGTGTGGGTGGCATCCCTGTCTCTGGCCTGTTTCCTCACCTGGGGAGTGGGCTCACAGTAACCACATGGCAGAGCCCTCACGAAGTGAGGAAGGCGCCGACCGTCAGTCTCTTCTACCCCTACTCCCCCACTCCCAGCACCCAGACAAAAGGCTCTGACGCACCGGGACCCACATCCATAGCAAGGGGCCCCCTGGTGGCCACTGGTGGCATGAGGCCACCTGTCCTCTGCCCTTGAGTGATGAAGAGCCTTGGCCTCGTGGCTGAGAAGGCCCTGAGGAGGGTAGGGGGCAGAGGGCAGGGGCTGCTGGGTTGGTGTCCATGGGGCGCCATGCAGGGGAGGCCTCTAATGCCGTCTGTCAGAAGCTTGGACGAATCCTGCGGGGAGCTGGAGGCCACAGGACAGTGTCCCCTGGAAGCTGACCGCAGGGGAGGCAGGGCCTGGGGCAGGGTTCACACTGAGGGGACAGCAGCCCAACTCTGGGGGCACAGAGGCCCCGAGGATGCTCAGTCGTGGGGTGTGGTCGGCCTGAGGCCTCGGCAGGTCTGGGCTGGGATAGGAGCTGGCCAGGCATCTGAGGGCTCCAGGAAACCGGGGCGCCCACCCCCTTTCAGACCCCAGTGCAGTCCCCTCTGCTCCTCCGTCCTCAGAGGCCCGTCCTGACCCTAACTTGTCCCTGGGAAGCCACCAGCACGCTGGCTTGAGAGGGCCTTGTGGCTCGGGACTCCGGTGAGTGAGCGGACATGGGGCCCTCGTCCTCCCTAGCTCCCTGCGTGCCCCACGCTCTGACCTGGGGTCTGCTCATGGGCACCATGCCACCTCCCTGTTCAGAGCTGGCAGGCAGTGATGGCTGGGGCAGGAGGGATGGGGCTGGGGTGGACGGAACTCAGGGTCATCCCCTGGGCCCCGCCCCGGTGGGGGAGTGCAGAGAGGAGCCACGAGGGGCAAGGGTCACGGGCACAAGAGGGGCCAGGCGGTCCAAGGGAGCCCACTGGCCTCTGGGTAAAGGGCTGGGCTGAGACTCCGGGGCACTTACCTGGCCTCTGGGCTCAGGGATACCTCTTGGCTTGTAGCCTGTGGCCCCTGCTCCTTCCACTGCCAGCCCTGGGGGGCAGTGGGGGTGTGTGGCGGGGCAGACGCAGGCCTGGGAAGCCACCTCGGGCCCCATGCACCCTAGGACTTCTGTTTCTGGTGGTGACAGTCCCCCCGCAGGCCACCCAGCATATCTGCCCAGAGGACCGCTCCTCTCTGGGACCAGTCAGTCCTGGCCTTAAGTAAGGGCCCCCCCCCCACCGTCCTTGGTGCCTGTGGCCAGGGTACCAGGAGATGGGGCTCCCCACGACTGGCCCTGGGCTCTGCTGTCACCTGAGGCTGGAGGCAGAGCTGGGCTGGATGTCTATGCCCAGGGCACAAGCCTGCCCTACCCAGGAGCTGGGCCCACCACATAAGCCGGGACCCCCAGGTGGCAAAGCGCTCCTCAGTGAGGGCTGACCAGGGCGAGAAGAGGGGCTGTGGAAACCCGGGCCCACATCCCCAGGGGCTGGCCTGTGCATTTGCAGAACTCCCCATGGAAGTGGCCAGCGTGTGCGTGTGTGTGTGCGCGTGTGTGTGCGCGTGTGCATGTGTGCGCGTGCTGTGGGCACGTGGACACAGGTGTGCACTCACAGGCCCACACCCTCACACAGCAAGGACAGACCACACACACTTGGCGGCCAGCCCCACGCGCACACGCGTGAGCGGACCCAAAGCAGTGGGGAGGGGGCTCGTGACTGGGTCCCTGCGTCTCCTCCAGGGTACTCGTAACAAGCCCCTCCCCACTACGAGGGGTTCACCACACACGGATGCAGAGAGCCCTGACCAGCCCTCCTGCGACGGAAGAAACACGCCAGGCAGAGGGGCAAGTCGAGGGGGCCGGGACTCAGACCCGCGGTCGGGGGTGCCCCGACCCTCAGGGCGGCCGGGCCGCGGCACGTGGAGGAACCGGCGAGGCGGCTCGGTGAGGCCCGCCCGGTCGGGGAGCCGGCCTCTTCTCGCCCCCGCGGGCTGGGGCCGGCCCAGGGCGGAGGGGTCGCCGAGGGCGCCGGCTCCCCGGGAATTCCAGGCGCGTGTGTCAGCGCGCTCGGCTTCGCCGCTCCTCGGCCCCCTCGGCCGTCTCGGCGGTTTGGCGCGGAGAGCTGGATTCCCAAGGGGGCGGGGCGGGGCCCAGGGGCCCACCCCGCACCCCCAGAGCGGCTCTGGCAGGAGCGGGTCTCCCTCTGCTCCCCCCTGCTTTCTGCGCCCCAAGGGTCGCAGCTCCCCGGGGAAGGAGCGGAGAGGGCCGGCCCAGGAGGACTCGGAGTGGGGAAGGGACGCCCCCGGCCCTGGGCGCCCGCGCGCGCCGGGAATTTTCACCCCCTTGGGGGAGCGGGCTCAGCCCTGCCCGACAGACAGACGAGACCCCCTAGGTCACGGCCGTCCAGCTGTTTCTGTGCAGACCTCTGCGTGAACTGGGGGCGGCGTCCGGATCTTGGGCGCGAATCCCAGTTGGGCTTTGATTTTCGCTTCTGGAAAATGGGAAGCAGGGCAGCGCCGGCCTCGCACAGTATCGCGCAAATGGAAGCCGCCACGGCGAGCGCCGCCAGGGCCCGGGATGCGGCGCTGCCTGCGAGCCCGGGGTGCGGGACCCAGGACACCCACCCGGCCCGCCCCGGCTCGCTCTGGCAGGAGCGGGTCTCCCTCTGCTCCCGCCTGCTCCTGGCTCCTGCCTGGAGCCCGCTCCGGGCCGCACACACCGAAGTCTCTCCCCGCCCCAGGCCCGCCCCGGCGCTGCTCTGCCAGCGGCCTCGACAGGCCCCGACGCGCTCAGGCCCGCGGGGCGAGGGTGGGTGCGCCCCGGCCCCGACCGGAGCGCGCCGGGGTCGGAGCGGGCAGGGGCGGCTCTAGGCGGCCGGAGCGGGTGGAGGCGGCGAGGGGCTGCGGCAGGTCCCGGGGCGGAGCGGGCTGGGGAGCTCGGTACGCGTGCCCCTGGGCGCCACTCGCCGTTTCTCCGCGGAGGAAGCAGTGGGTCCTGCGCACCCGCGGGAGGGGGTGTCGGGGTTTGTGTCCCAGCGCCCGGCGTGCTGAGCGGGTTGCTCGTGGTAACGCAGACAGCACGAAGCGGTGCGGGCCAAGCCAGCCAGCGGTCTTGGGCCGCGCCTCCTTCTCTCTCTGCCCTCACCGGCCCCTCGGGGCAGGGGCTGTGGGCCGGGAGGCGCCCGCGATGGGGGAGCCCCGATTGAGGCCCGCGGACGCAGGGCCGACGTCGGCCAGCAGGCGGCGCGCTGCGCGGAGCCCCGCCGACCGCTTCTCTAGGCCCGGCCGCCCCATCCCGGAGTCCCCACCGGGATCGCAGACGGGGACCCAGGCCCCCCGAGCCCTCTCCTTATCTTGAAGTTTGCGTGCAACAGAGGGGCAGGAAGGCGGCTTCTTGGGGCATTAGGTGCATGAAACTTGCGGAGCCCAGCTGTGTCCCTAGGAGGTGAACTTGAACACGGCCCAGGCTCTCCCTTCACTTCCCCTGTGAAAATAGGGGCGGGGGCAGGAAGAGAATTCCCCGCTGCTGGCCGGCCTTGCCCCGAGGATTCACGGGCCTTCAGGAAGCTGGGCCGCTGGGGTGTCCGCGGGAGAGGGCTGACGGCAGGCCCGCTGGAGGCGAGGCGGCGCCCCTCTGCGCTCTGGGTGAGGCTGAGCCAGGAGAGGCTCCCCTGCCCGGAGCCCGAGGGCCCTGTGGGGCTGGGCGCCTGGGAGGGCCCGCCTGCCCGCAGGGCCTGTGGGGAATGGGATGGAGGAGGTGGGCCCGCCCAGCCTCCGGCCGCGCCCCGCCCCGCCCCGCCCCGCCCCGCAGAGCTGCCTGTGGCCGCAGCCTGAGGGCACCGCGCGCTCCCAGCAGGCCTCCAGGCCCGTTTTCCTGAGCCCCTCCATGCACTCACCCCGAGGACTGGCTTCTGTGTCACCCTCAGAGAACCCTCTTCTGGGCTTGGGTAGAGAAAGATTCACGCAGTGGGCAGGGGTGTCCACCCGCTGCGCAGTCCAGAGAAAGGTCTAGCCCTTGCCTGGCTCCTAGGAGGCACCCTCCGAGCCCCTGGAGTGTCAGAGACGGCCTCTCCTGAGCGCACAGTTGGCCCGTGGCTGAGTGGCGGGCGGGCAGCTGCCCCAAGGCGCCAGCCGCTGGGCCTCCGTCCTTGGTTTCCCGCAGGGGCTGAGAGCAGCGCGCCTGGCTGTAGGCAGGCCTCCAAGGGAGCAGGAGGGGCTTGTAGGGAAAAGGGAGGGGCTCGTGGATGGACAGAAAGCTGGGCAGACGGACGCGTGGGTGCAGGAAGGGAGGAATGGGGGCGGTGGATGGATGGCGAGATGCGCGGAGGAGCAAGTGCGGCGCGTTGTTTATCGTAGACACCGGCGAGGGTTGTGTGAGGTTTCACTGTACGACTCGTAACTGTGCTGTGTGTTTGAAAATATAACATAATGTTGGGGAAATGTTTGTAGAGAAGCCCTGTAACACACATGTACACACACTCTGAAAAGTCATGGGCTAGGACTTCCCCGGTGGTCCAGGGGCTAAAAATCCACCTGCCAATGCAGCGGACACGAGTCAGATCCCTGACGCGGGAAGATCCCAAGGCCGTGGAGCACCTGAGCCCGGGGGCCACAGCTGCAGAGGCCGCGCGCCGCAGCCACTGAAGCCCGCGTGCCTAGGGCCAGCGCCCGGCGGCGGGAGGAAACCCTGCTCGCCACAGCGCGGGAAAGCCTGCCCGCAGCACCGAAGGCCTAGTGCAGCTGAAAACAGATATGTTAATTCATCAGCAAACGTCTTTAAAACATCATGAGCTAAAGAAGAGATCATAACAGGCGTTTCTAAACACCCAGAGCTGAAAGGTAATGGAAACACTGTCTATCCAGACTTGTGGGGGGCTGGGCAGCAACGGCGGTGCTTCCAGATACACGAGTGGGAAAGAGGGAAGCCCCGGGTCCATCAGCTGCACCCCTGAAAATGTTGGAGGAAGAAAAGAAGGCAGTGACGGGGCGTTGGGGGGACAGAATGACCCTGGAGAAAGCTTGAAAATGGAGATAAAACCAAGCAGGAAGCAGATGCGGAGGAGCAGGTCTGCAGAGACAGAGTTTGTTCTTTGAAGAGAATCAGCCAATGAAACAGACCAACTTGAGAGAAAAAGGAAAGAAGGGCTTCCCTGGTGGCCCAGTGGATCAGACCCCACGGTCCCAAGGCAGGGGCCCAGGTTCCATCCCTGCTCAGGGTCCTAGATCCCACGTGTCCCAGCTAAGAGCTCGCATGCCAAACAGAGGTGGACGCGCCACAACCAAGACCTGGCGCCACCAAGTAAATGAATCAGTATTTTTAAAAAAGGAAAGAAAAAGCGCAAAGGTAACAACATAAATCGGAAGAAGATGCAATGTTAGACTTAAAAAGAACCGAGAAGCCACAGGCTGACAGAAATGGTTGCAAAACGTGTACCAGATAAAGGATTTGCTTTCAGAATAAGTAAAGAACGTCCAGAATTCAACAGTAAAGGAACACACAACCTGATTTGAAAATGGGCCAAAGACAAAGGTCCGTATAGTTCAAGCTCTAGTTTTTCCAGTAGTCACACACGGATGTGCGAGTTGGACCATAAAGAAGGCTGAGCACCAAAGAATGGATGCTTTTGAACTGTGGTGCTGGAGAAGACTCTTGAGGGTCCCTTGGACTGCAAGGAGCTCAAACCAGTCCATCCTAAAGGAAACCAGTCCTGAATACTCATTGGAAGGACTGATGCTGAAGCTGAAGCTCCAGTACTTTGGCCACCTGATGTGAAGAGCTGACTCACTGGAAAAGACCCTGATGCTGGGAGGGACTGAGGGCAGGAGGAGAAGGGGACGACGGAGGGTGAGATGGTTGGATGGCAACACCGACTCGATGGACGTGAGCTTGTGCAAACTCCGAGAGACGGTGGCGTGCTGCCGTCCGTGGGGTCACAGAGGGCTGGGCACGACGGAGCGCGTGAACGGCAGCAGCAGAAGGCGTGAGCACGGCGGGGAGGAGGGCGCCCTGCTAACGGCACACGAGCACGGGCGGCGGGCCGCCGCCTCCCCGCGTCACCAGGCAAGGCGAGCTGGACCGCAGCGCGGCGCCGCCTGTGAGCCGAGGCGGCAACTAGCAGCACGGGCAAGGCAGCAGCGCACGAGAAGCCGAGTGACGGAACTGGGAACAAAGCTTCCGACGTGCCGCCGGCGAGAAGGCAGAGCCGGGCCTGGTGGAAGAGAGGGGTCACGTCTCAGCAGCTGGTGACCCAGGGCTTCCGCTCCCAACAAGTGAGAGCTCTCAGACGCCTGTGCGTGGATCTCTGCAACAGCTTTACTCACGGTCGCCCAAACCAGAACAAAGCAGGTGCCATCCAGCTGGTGCGCTGGTGGCCCTGCGGACTGTCCACGAGATGCCACCAGGGGAAGGGGCTGCCTGTGTGCCCGGTGGGCATGAGCCTCCAGGGCCTTGTCTGTAGGAAAGACTCCAGACCCCAAAGGCTGCACAGGTCCCTTCACGTGATGTTCCGGAAGAGGCAAAATAAGAGAGGGCGATGACAGCCGAGTGGTTGCCAGGGGTTGGGGTCAGGGAAGGATTATTCTCAGGAGCCGCAGAGGGAAGCGTGGGGGTGATGGAGCTGTTCTCAGCACAACTCTGGTGAGTGCACAGCCGGGTGCATTTGTCAAAACCTACAGAGCTGGGGCTTCCCTGGTGGGCCAATGGTTAAGAATTCGCCTGCCAATGCAGGAGACATGGGTTCGGTCCCTGGTCCGGGGAGATCCCACCTGCCGCAGGTCAGCTAACCCTGAGCCACAGCTACTGAGCCTGCCTGTCCTGGAGCCCAGGGTCCAGTGCGGGAGAAGCCTGCTGCCCTGGAGACGGGGTCCAGCACGGGAGAAGCCCCCGCACCACAGCCAGAGAGAGCCTGCATGCGGCAGCAAAACCCAGCACAGCCGCCAGGCAGCAACTATGCTCCTTTAAAAGGAAACCTGTAGAGCTGAGCACTGCACAGTGAACACTGCTAAATACACATGAGGGTTTTTTATTACGAAACGCCCGTCTCAAAAGGCAGATAAGAAGGCACTGCAGGCTGCCGTGTGCTGTTTCTGCAAACATAAATGAAATAAACCAACTATGAGGAAGCTGGAATGGGCTGGAGGAAATGAAAAACTTGAATGAAGCGATGCTCAGAAGTCATCCCACACAGACACCTGGAGCTGGAAGCACAGACACAGACACGGAGGGTGACCCAAAGCCAGAGTCCGCTCTCTGACAAGCTTGGCGACTCTCGGCTCCAAGGGGCAGGGAGGAACAGGGGCGGGGCGGGAGCGCAGCTGCAGCGGGGGACGGAAGCCTGTCCCTGTCTCCCTGACGTTGGTTGGGGTTTGGGGCTCAACCTGGGTCCCCAGACCCCACTGTGGCACCTGAAGGTGAGATCTGACATGTGACACGTGGCCGTCGCACTCGCGCTTGTAGAAAGGCCCTGTCCCCTGTCCCCATGGGGGGCCTGGGGGCTGCCCGGCCCAGTGCTGGTCCCTGTGAGGGGGTGACATGGAGCTGCCAACAACGATGGGAAGTTCACAGTGGAGCTAGGGCTACTCCAGAGTGAAGTTAGGATACAAGCTTCCTGGGCTTCCCAGGTGGCTCAGTGGTAAAGAATCTGCCTGCTGTGCAGACATGGGTTCAAGCCCTGGGCCGGGAAGACCCCCTGGAGAAGGGAATGGCTACTCACTCCAGTATTCTGGCCTGGGAATTCCATGGACAGAGGAGCCTGGCGGGCTGCAGTCCCTGGGGTTGCGGAGAGTCCGACACGACTGAGAGACCGAACGCCACCGCGTTTTCTCTGCAGGGCCACAGTGATGCAAGCGGGACCGAGGGGAACGGCAGAAGTGAAATGACCTCCATTGGCAGATGGTGTGATGTGACACGTAGGAAATCCTGAGGGTTCCCCCTGAGTGGCAGGATACCAAGCGAACGAGGAAATCAGCTGCGTTTCCACTGACAGCAGAGAGACAGGAGGAGATTGGGAAGTCAGTTCCGTTCTTCTCTTTTTTTTCTACACTGTGAGTCCAAAGCGTCTGCACTCTTGCCAAGTTCCCAGGGACATGCTGTGGGCGGCTGGGCGCGGAGATCAGCCCCTTTTGCAGCGGCATGAAAAATGATAAAATACTCAGGAACTGCCTGCCCCAGGGAAGAGAGAAGGCTGCGCTGAGGAAGCCACAGACTGCCGCAGGAAGCAGCGAAGGCAGGCGGGGAAGGTCCGCGCGGGGCACCCTGCTGTCACAAAGCGGCCCGCTTCACCGCAACCCCTGCCCAAGTCCCCGTGACCTGACTGGTTTTGTTTTGTTCTGTCTGCAGAAATAGAAATGCTCAGAAGCGCTCAGACGCTCGGTCATGTCCGACGCTCCGAGACCCCACGGACTGCAGCCCGCCAGGCTCCTCTGTCTGTGGGGTCCTCCAGGCAAGAATGCTGGAGTGGGTGCTATTTCTTTTTCCAGGAGATCTTCCCGACGCAGGGACCCAACCATGTCTCTTGTGTCTCCTGCGTTGGCAGGCAGGTTCTCTTACCCCTATGGCACCTGTGAAGCCCCCAGAAGCAGAAGTATCCACCCTGAACGTCACATGGGGCCTCAGGGACACAGTCCCAGGAATTCATCCTCGGGGCAGAGATGATGCCTCCCCAAAGCCTGGCCGGCAGAGACTGCGGAGGGGTGGGGTGCCGGGGGACAGGGCCGAACAGGGAGGGGCCCAGACGGCAGAGGAGCTGGGCCGAGACTAGGCGCACTGTGCCCACTCAGCCCGGCCTCCCTGCTTGGGGGCGGGCACTCTGCTCACGCCCTGCAGGTGCCCACGCCCCTCCTGGAGTCCCGCCTGCACCCCATCTCAACCCGGGAGAGTGGAATCCGGCCGCCTGACTGTCACAGGGAGGAAAGTGGGCCAGGGCTAGGGGCGCGGTGGGGGCACACCGAGTCTGCAACAGTGTGTGTGTGTGTGTGTATGTGTGTGTGTGTGTCTGTGGGGTGTGTGTGTCTGTGTGTGTGTGGGGGTGTGTGTTTGGGTGTGTGTCTGTGTGTGGGGGGGGAGTGTGTGTGTCTGTGTCTGTCTGTGTGGGGATGTGTGTGTTTGGGGGTGTGTGTGTGTGTCTGTGTGTGTGGGGTGTATGTGTGCCTGTGTGTGTG
>SJYC01134788.1:0-14063 GCA_006408675.1 Madoqua kirkii
TGTTATGTGGGCTTCCCTGGTGGCTCAGCTGGTAAAGAATCCACCTGCAATGGGGGAGACCTGGGCTCGATCCCTGGGTTGGGAAGATCCCCCGGAGAAGGGAATGGCTACCCACTCCAGTATTCTGGCCTAGAGAATTCCACGGGCCGTATAGTCCATGGGCTGTCTCTTATACACATCTAGATGTGTATAAGAGACAGATGTGTGCCTGTGTCTGTGTGTGTGTGGGGTGTGTGGGTGTGTGTGTCTGTGTGTGAGAGGGGTGTATGTGGGTGTGTGTGTCTGTGTGTGTGTGTGGGGTGTGTGTATTTGGGTGTGTCTGTGTGTGTCCGTGTATGGCTGTGTGTGGGGGCGGGTGTGTGTGTGGTGTGTCTGTGTGTGTGTGTGGTGTGTGTGTCTGTGTGTGTCTGTGTGTGTGTGGGATGTGTGTGTGTGGTGTGTCTATGTGTTTGTGTGTGTGTGTGGTGTGTCTGTGTGTCTGTGTGTGTGGAGGGTGTGTTTGGATGTGTCTATGTGTGGTGTGTGTGTGTTTGGGTGTGTCTGTTTCTGTGTGTGGTATGGGTGTGTGTGTGTCTGTGAGGGTGTGTGTGTGTGGTGTGTCTCTGTGTCTGTGTGTGGTGTGTGTGTGTCTGCATGTGGGGTGTGTATGTGGGTGTGTCTGTGTGTGTCTGTGTGTGGGATGTGTGTGCGTGTGTCTGCATGTGGGGTGTGTGTGTGTGGTGTGTGTGTCTGTGTGTGTGTGTGTGGTGTGGTGTGTCTTGTGTGGTGTGTCTGTGTGTATGTTTGGGTGTGTCTGTGTGTGGGGTGTGTGTGTTTGGGTGTGTGTGTGTGTGTGTGTGGTGTGTGTGTGGTATGTGTGTCTGTGTGGTATGTGTGTCTGTGTGTGGTATGTCTGTGTGTGGGGTGTGTGTGTTTGGGTGTGTGTGTGTCTGTGTCTCTGTGTGTGTGGTATGTGTGTGTGTGTGTGGTGTGTGTGTGTGTGTGGTGTGTGTGTCTGTGTGTGGTGTGTGTGGTGTGTCTGTGTGTCTGTGTGTGTGTGCATGTGCCCGTGCATGCTGGTGAGTGCTCCGTGGCCACGTGTGTGAGCGCAGCTGTGCGCTCTGGGCTCTCCTGTGTGGACACAAGCGTGCCTTGATGTCACAGCCAGAGACGGTGCGCCAGCGGGGCGTCCGGGCGGGTGTCTCCCTCGCTCAGGCAGGGAACAGCCCCAGGGAGTGAGCCTGCAGCGAGGGCCAGGAGGGGGGGCCGCGCAACCCTGTCTGGCGTCTCTGAGGTGGGGGAACCCACGGGCTGGGAGCGGAGCTGCTGGCTTCACACATGCATGTGCGCACGCACACCCCTCTGCCTCCCCCGAGCAGAGCTCCGACTGTGGGCTGGCTGCACCCCAGCCTGGCCACCCAGGACCCCAGCTGCAGGCCTGGCTCCTCCCCAGCCTGGCACTGCCCCCCGCTGCCCCATCGTGCCCTCCTGACTGTAGCTGGCCACCTGCCAGGATTGTGGGCGCCTTGGGAGGGCCGTGACTCCTGCCGCCCAGCGCACAGCAGACTCTCGCTAACCCGGCAGTGGCCAGACTGTGAGTTCTGGCCACCCTGGGCCCCCAGCCCGAAACCCGAGTGCTGTCAGCTGCAGTCGGCTGGAGCCCCAGCCTCCTGCAGAGGAAACCGGATTGCTTCCGGTGCGAACAGTGGCTCGCACGCCAGCCGGGGTGTTTTTCCACGTGGGGCCACTGTCTGCTGCGTCCGTGGGGGGAGGGGGAGAGCCTGGGTCCAGCGCCCTGACCGCCCAGCCCCGGCCGCTCCCCTCCCAGATCACACTGGCTTCTCACTTAGTAGAGAGGGTGAGAGGTGCGGAGGGCCAGCAGGCTGGAGCCTGCGAGGCAGCGCAGGGCCCACCGCTGCTCCTGCCCGCCCGCCCTCCCGGCACCTCTGAGGGCCTCCTCAGAGCCTGGGGCGGCGGCGGGTCAGGGGCCCCCTCTGGGCAGCGCTGCCGGGCAGCCTCTGTCCTGCGGTGGCATCGGGGTTCCCCCCGCGGCCCGGCCAGCCTTTGGGGCTGGAAGCTCCTCTGTGCTGAAGGGCGCTGTCCTTCCTGGGTGTTAGGGGTGCTTGGTGCCGTCCCTAGCCCCCAGCAGCAGCCCCTGCCCAGGGAGGAAACCCAACACCATCTCCAGGGAGGCTCAGTGTCCTTGGGGACAAAACCCCCGGGTTGGGGACCCTGGGCTGCAAGGAACTGAGGCTCACAGGGGGCCTTGAGGCAGGGGTCCGGGCGGGGGAGGCTCCCGAGCTCACTGGAGGCCCGCCGTCTGCGGCTGACGTTTGACAGCAAATGAGCCTGGGAGCAGCAGCCAGGAAGGGAGGCAGACTCCCGGCCCCGCGCCCCCGGCCTCAAGAGGGGCCCCAGGCCGCCTCTCGGCGTCTGCCCAGCTCTCCCTGCCCCGGGGGAGGTGACCGGCCGCACACATCTCTGCTTCTACCGGGCAGACGCTGTCCCGCTGTGCCCCCTGAGGAGGCCCTGACCTCTGAGACCCTCCCTGGGTCCTGGGACCCTGAGCCAAAGCTGGCGGTCCCCAAGGGCTGCTGAGGGTGGATCAGGGCCCAAAGGCCGCAGTCCTGGGGGGCGCGGGGCCGCAGGGCTGCAGCCGGCTCTGGGCCGTGCTCAGGGAGGGGTGGCCCTGAGGGACAGTGGGGTCCCTGACGGTGGGTGGGGTCTGTTGTGCCCCTGTTTGGACCCAGTGAGCAGTGGGCACTTGATGAAGCAGCCGCTGACAAAGCGAAGGGCCTGCTCCTGATGCCAAGTGGCTGACTTACTAGTCGCCGCCCCAAGTCCCGGGGAGGCAGCCCTGGCCGGGTGACCGCACGCCAGCTGGGCTGCCTGGGGGTCCCCCACTGGCCGCACTGAGCACTGCCCACCAGGGCTCTGCCTGCTGAGGCTCCCTCCCTGGGGAGGCCAGGACCACGCTCAGGACGGGGACACACCAGGGACCACGCTCGGGACGGGGACACGCCAGGGACCACGCTCGGGGCACGTGGACACACGATGGCCTGGGCGAGAGTGGCCAGAGCCATGTCTGAGCGGCGCCCGTGCCCCTCGCGTGCCCGTCCCCACCCGCAGGAGGCCTCGGGTGCCCTCAGCGTGAGATCTTGCTCGTCTCGGCGCCCGTGCTCTCCTGTTCTGTCCTCCGTGTGAACCCAGGGAGGGCATCCCTGGCTGCACAGAAAGCCTCACTGTTGATGTTGCCAGACGCCCCTTTTTTCCCCCATGTAGTGCTCTTGGACACATTTTTAATGTCCTTCTCTGGCCAGGCTGCCGAGGCACCCTCCTGCACACCCTTCTGTTAACTTCACGGCCTTGCACTCTCTCGCTGGGGCTCTATTTAGAGCCAAGTCTGTCTGCCCTGGGCAGTGGCCCGCGGTCCCAGCTGTCTCGCGCTGGGGCCGGGGTCAGCCACCCGCTTGCTTTGGAAGCCGTGCTGCTCTGTGCCCCAGTAGCCGTGTCCTCCCCAACAGCTGTTTGTGTGTGTGCGTGTGTGTGTGTGTGTGCGTGTGTGCGTGTGTGTGTGTGTGTGAAGGAAAAAGTCTTGCTACTTTCCAAACCTCTGGTCCTCCAAGTTTCCGTTTCACCCTCCCAAGAATAATTCTTCCTGTCCAGGGGCTGGATGCGAGTTCAGACTTTTTAAGAAAAACAAAAATCTTTTCTTTCTTTGGCTGTGCCAGGTCTGAATTCTGCACTCAAGCTGGAATTTCTGTTCTTCCTCAAGGCATGTGGGATCAGTTCCCCAACCAGGGGTCGAGCCCAGGCCCCCTGTATTGGGAGCGCAGTCTTAGCCACTGACGGCCAGGGAAGTCTCGAGCGTAGTCTTTACAGAATGGTTTCCTCTCGTGGGGCGTATGCACAAGGGATGGGTGGACTCAGGGACCCAAGGGAGTAGGGTGCAAACCCACGGCCCCCGGGCTTGTGGGCTAGGGGACAGACAGACAGAGGGGAGGGCCTGTCACAGAGCAGTCTGTGGCCGGTGACCCTGACCCGTGTCCGGAACCCTCTGGTGCCCCCAACAGACACTGGTGGTCTTGCTTTCCCAGGCAAAGCATGCTTGGCGCCTTCCTCTGACAAGTGGATGGGCCGTTCTGGAGATTCTGAGAGAACAGTAACGCTGTTTGCCAACTTTAGCTTCCCTGGGAGGAGCAACATTCTGTCAGTGGAGATGGAGTCTAGCAAGGCCTGTTAAGCTGCTGGGCCAGAGCCACGGGGACTAAAGGTTTGGGTTCTCTGCGAGGACCCTGCTTCACTGGGCTGGGCACTGGGTCTCCTGGGGCTTCTGCGGGGAGGAAGCTTCCCTAGGAGGAGCTGCCCCACGGGCCCCACTCCCCTCCATCTCCTCTCCTCATCGGTCCCCCAGGCTCCCTCTCCCAGCTTCTGCTCTCCAAGCTCCTCCCTCTTCCTCCCAGATCAGTACCATTCCGGACCCTCTTCTCATCTGGGGGCACTTGCGTCCCTGGGCCTGGCCAGCATGCACCCCGCCCACCTGTCCGGGCCTGCCTTCGCCAAGTGGAAGAGAAGCTGGTGAGCATGTGTGCCTGAGGCGGCACGTCCCCCCGTACCCTGCAGCTCTTCTTGTTCATAACAGCGCCCAGGGGCAGTGGGCACCATCCCCCCAGCCAGGCATGGCCGCAGCTCTGCATTCTTGAGCAGGGGGACCAGAAGCACTGTCTGGGGATTCTGGTGCATCTCCTCAAAGAGGAGGGCCCCCACTCTCCTCTCCTTCCTTCCTTCCTGACAACTGGAATGCAGATGTGAAGGCTGGAGCTCAAGTAGCCATTTTTGACCCAGGGACAAGGCACCTGGTTTCCCAAGGCTGTGGAAGCGGCTGGGCCAGCTGAGGGAGAGAGAGAGAGAGAACGCCACATGCTCAGCATGTCTGGGGTTTCTGAGGTGATGGGTAGCCTGTTCTGGGCTGATCTAGAGCACACTTTAGCTCTGTTGAACCCACGACCCATGATTCACATTCAGAGTGTGCTCCAGTCAGAGGAAGATGGGCTGGTGATGAGTTTCAGAATCACCAAGCTCCTGGGATGACGGCTTCTGTAAAACCCCTTTTTCCAGGGGCTGGATGCGAGTTCAGACTTTTTAAGAAAAACAAAAATCTTTTCTTTCTTTGGCTGTGCCAGGTCTGAATTCTGCACTCAAGCTGGAATTTCTGTTCTTCCTCAAGGCATGTGGGATCAGTTCCCCAACCAGGGGTCGAGCCCAGGCCCCCTGTATTGGGAGCGCAGTCTTAGCCACTGACGGCCAGGGAAGTCTCGAGCGTAGTCTTTACAGAATGGTTTCCTCTCGTGGGGCGTATGCACAAGGGATGGGTGGACTCAGGGACCCAAGGGAGTAGGGTGCAAACCCACGGCCCCCGGGCTTGTGGGCTAGGGGACAGACAGACAGAGGGGAGGGCCTGTCACAGAGCAGTCTGTGGCCGGTGACCCTGACCCGTGTCCGGAACCCTCTGGTGCCCCCAACAGACACTGGTGGTCTTGCTTTCCCAGGCAAAGCATGCTTGGCGCCTTCCTCTGACAAGTGGATGGGCCGTTCTGGAGATTCTGGAGAGAACAGTAACGCTGTTTGCCAACTTTAGCTTCCCTGGGAGGAGCAACATTCTGTCAGTGGAGATGGAGTCTAGCAAGGCCTGTTAAGCTGCTGGGCCAGAGCCACGGGGACTAAAGGTTTGGGTTCTCTGCGAGGACCCTGCTTCACTGGGCTGGGCACTGGGTCTCCTGGGGCTTCTGCGGGGAGGAAGCTTCCCTAGGAGGAGCTGCCCCACGGGCCCCACTCCCCTCCATCTCCTCTCCTCATCGGTCCCCCAGGCTCCCTCTCCCAGCTTCTGCTCTCCAAGCTCCTCCCTCTTCCTCCCAGATCAGTACCATTCCGGACCCTCTTCTCATCTGGGGGCACTTGCGTCCCTGGGCCTGGCCAGCATGCACCCCGCCCACCTGTCCGGGCCTGCCTTCGCCAAGTGGAAGAGAAGCTGGTGAGCATGTGTGCCTGAGGCGGCACGTCCCCCCGTACCCTGCAGCTCTTCTTGTTCATAACAGCGCCCAGGGGCAGTGGGCACCATCCCCCCAGCCAGGCATGGCCGCAGCTCTGCATTCTTGAGCAGGGGGACCAGAAGCACTGTCTGGGGATTCTGGTGCATCTCCTCAAAGAGGAGGGCCCCCACTCTCCTCTCCTTCCTTCCTTCCTGACAACTGGAATGCAGATGTGAAGGCTGGAGCTCAAGTAGCCATTTTTGACCCAGGGACAAGGCACCTGGTTTCCCAAGGCTGTGGAAGCGGCTGGGCCAGCTGAGGGAGAGAGAGAGAGAGAACGCCACATGCTCAGCATGTCTGGGGTTTCTGAGGTGATGGCTAGCCTGTTCTGGGCTGATCTAGAGCACACTTTAGCTCTGTTGAACCCACGACCCATGATTCACATTCAGAGTGTGCTCCAGTCAGAGGAAGATGGGCTGGTGATGAGTTTCAGAATCACCAAGCTCCTGGGATGACGGCTTCTGTAAAACCCCTTTTGATCACAGCCTCTTCTCTCCCGAGGAAGCTCTCTCCGAAACCACCCTGAAAGCACCTTCCCTGGGGGGCGCGGGGGAACTCCTGGGCCCTTGTGAATGCACCAAGTCCCAAGGAAACCCTGGAGCCCCCACTTCCCCTCCCCAGCCCCCCATTCAGTGATGCAGCATCAGTGAGGCTGAAGAGTTGGGAGTGGGCAGCGGCCAGCAGTCAGGATGGCCTGGCAGACTTTCTGGAAGAAGAAAAAGCGGTCCTCTCAGCAGTGGGTCAGGGCTGGCACAGACAGACTCCCATGAGGCAGCAGGGCCCGCTCCAGGCAGGGGCTGCGAGGAGCTAGACGGGGCACGTGACCACCCCCACAGGGGCCGGGCAGTCGGTCAGCGAGTCTGGGACAACTTGAGGGTCCTCAAGGGCAACAACTGAAGTCGACGGGGGAGACACACCGAAGCTATGAAAACCCCGAGTCCTGCACACTCACATTCTCAACAGTGTTACAAGGCAGCCGGCGCATCCACGGATGGGTGACGGATAAACAGACGCGGTCCAGCCACGCGGACCCTGACGTCTGACACCTGCTCCGGCGTGGGCAGGCCTTGAGGACCTCATGCCGAGTGAACCAGGCCCGTCACTAAAGGACGCTCCTGGGAGAGTCCACTCGTCGGGGGTCCCTGGAGCAGTCAGACCCACAGAGACAGAGAGCAGGATGGTGGGGGAGGGCTGGGGAGCTGGGGCTCAGTGGGGACAGGGTTTCTGTTTGGGGAGACGAGTGTCCTGAAGACAGACGACGTGGATGGTCACACAGCGACGTGAGGGTGCTGGTCACGGCGGTGTTCTCTTGAAAGTGGTTATAACGATAGATTTTGCTATCTCTAATTGCCGCAGTAAAAATCTCCGAGTTCCTAGTGATACTCAGGGAGAGACAGTGAGAAAGAGTCTGACATCTCAGCTGCGGCAGGAGGTGGCGTGCTGCCCTTTGGCTGGGGCAGCAGGGAGGGCCCAGCTCCCTAACCGCGCCACTCCCCAGGCCTGCTGTTACCGTCATAGATGGAGACCCCACGTGATGGGAAAGTCACCACTCGAAAGACCCAGTGCGGAGGCCGCCCTGGGGTGCGGAGTGGGAGGTTCAGCTCCAGGGTGGGGTCGAGACGCCAAGCACGCATTCATGACAGGGGTCCCGGCGCCAGAAACGCTGACTGAGCCAGCCGGGGCTTCAGACCCACTTCCCAGACCCGGGAAACCTGCAGTGGGGGCACGTCAAGCGCCACGGGGGCACCCAGTCAAGCGCGTCTAGGATGTGCAACGTAGCAGGGGCCAGCCGGCCAGGCCACCTCAGGACGTGGGCGTCGGGGAGTGCTGCTTCCGAGCGGGGCCACCGAGATGCCCGACATCAACCAGCCACCCGTGCCGGGCATGCTGTGCCGGCCGTGAGCCACCTGGCACCACCGGCCGGCTGTCGGGGCCGAGGAGGGCGGGCAGGGCGGGAGGAGGCTCTGCAGGGGAACGCAGCACTGAGCTAGGGGCCCGATCCTGCTCGCAGGCACAAAGCTCGTTTAGAAGTCTTGGCGCTGGTGGGGGTGGTGGTCATCCGGGCCGTCAGGACGCCCCTCCTTTCCCTATAAAACCTTCTGAGGCTGTGAGGGGAGCGGAGACCCGTGGCCTGGAGGAGCGTGCTGTCCGGCGGGCGTCCGGACGGTGCCCCAGGAGGTCACCACCACCTGCCCCTCTATCTTTTCAGGTTTGAATCTGTGACTGTACGATCCACTTAAAGCAGCGACTAACGTTCCCCTGTCATGAGGAATCGGGGTGCCTGCCTGGTGGAAGGAGGGACCCCGACAGCTAGCGGCCTCTACTTGAGTGGCCCCTGGGCGTGTTGAGAAAATGGGTTGCAGCGTGTGCCCCTTTATCCTGCCTGCCAGAAACTCAGCCTTCAGGAAACGCACCAGGCCCTGGCTCCCCTGAAACCCCGATACCCACGCCTGCCTCACTGGCAGGGAGCTGCGCCGGGAAGCAGGTGGGGTGGGTGCTGCTGCTGCCCCCTGGCTCACAGCCCCCCGCTCCTTGGGGCCCGGCTCCCTTCCCAGGCCCCCTGAGGAACCCAAGGAGAGCTAGGCTGCCCTCCTTGACCCCACGGCCGCGGCCCGGGGGGACGGTGGCCCTAGCCCGTCCGCTGGGGGCACAGTAGCTGGGAACAGGCGGCGCCTCCGGGGGCCACAGACGCAGCAGTCCCCGGAGGGCCCAGGCTGCCCCGCGATGAGGCTGCCCCCCGGCATCCCCGAGGGCACTGGCCCACGGCCCTGAAGCGGGCTCTGCTCCTGCTGAGGCCCTAGGTCCTCAGACCCCGAGGAGGCACCACAAACCGCCGAGCCTCGGCTCCGCTGCAGACTGCGCGTCCGGGCCTGTGCCCCTGGGTGGTGGGGGCGCCCTTGGCAGTGGCCTGTGGTCGGCGCCATCGCCCCCGGGCAGCTTTCGGGGGGCTGAGGTGAGTCCTGTGCTCAGATTCTAGGCTCCACACCTGGCTCCCCAGGCACTCTGGGAGCCCCCTGAGAGACCACTCTGGGCGGGGAGGTTGCTGAGAGGGAGCCAGCCTCCAACCACAAGGCAACGTCTGAGGAAAAGTGCCACGTGGACGCCTGCCCTCCTGGGGCCCCCAGCCCTGGACACGCTGGGCAGGGGCCTTGGTTCCACCTGCCGCCTTGCTGCTGGGGACAGGCGGCCCACAAAGGTTGGGGGGCCCAGCCCTGAGCTGGGCTGGAGAGCTGGGACCGCAGTGGCGGTGCAGGGAGGGCCCCCAGTGCCTCACCTCGAAGCCCGGATCCAGCCCAGGGTGGCCAAGCGAGGGGGTGGGTCGCCTGCGGCTCGCTGGCTTCGGAGGGGTCCTGCGAGCCCTGCCTTCCTGAGTGGCCCTGGCTTCCTGGGGGATCCCGTGGACCCCTCAAGAGAAGCTCACCCGCGGGCGCCCCCAGCCTGGCTGGGCTCAGGGACAGCGCTGAGGCCCAGGGCCCCGCACAGGGTACTCTGCCCTTCCCTGCAGGGCCCTCCCCAGAATGGGACCAGGTGGGGGGCTGGGGCTGGGTGCTGTCCTGGGCCCGTGGGGCAGTGCCCGGGGGCAGCCCGGCTCCCCGCGCCCCTCGAGTGCCCAGGGGTGAGGCCTCCTGGCAGCCCTGCTCTGCGCCCACCAGCCCAGGGGGCCCTCGAGGCCTGAGTGCTGGGGGTCTAGGATGTGCAACGTAGCAGGGGCCAGCCGGCCAGGCCACCTCAGGACGTGGGCGTCGGGGAGTGCTGCTTCCGAGCGGGGCCACCGAGATGCCCGACATCAACCAGCCACCCGTGCCGGGCATGCTGTGCCGGCCGTGAGCCACCTGGCACCACCGGCCGGCTGTCGGGGCCGAGGAGGGCGGGCAGGGCGGGAGGAGGCTCTGCAGGGGAACGCAGCACTGAGCTAGGGGCCCGATCCTGCTCGCAGGCACAAAGCTCGTTTAGAAGTCTTGGCGCTGGTGGGGGTGGTGGTCATCCGGGCCGTCAGGACGCCCCTCCTTTCCCTATAAAACCTTCTGAGGCTGTGAGGGGAGCGGAGACCCGTGGCCTGGAGGAGCGTGCTGTCCGGCGGGCGTCCGGACGGTGCCCCAGGAGGTCACCACCACCTGCCCCTCTATCTTTTCAGGTTTGAATCTGTGACTGTACGATCCACTTAAAGCAGCGACTAACGTTCCCCTGTCATGAGGAATCGGGGTGCCTGCCTGGTGGAAGGAGGGACCCCGACAGCTAGCGGCCTCTACTTGAGTGGCCCCTGGGCGTGTTGAGAAAATGGGTTGCAGCGTGTGCCCCTTTATCCTGCCTGCCAGAAACTCAGCCTTCAGGAAACGCACCAGGCCCTGGCTCCCCTGAAACCCCGATACCCACGCCTGCCTCACTGGCAGGGAGCTGCGCCGGGAAGCAGGTGGGGTGGGTGCTGCTGCTGCCCCCTGGCTCACAGCCCCCCGCTCCTTGGGGCCCGGCTCCCTTCCCAGGCCCCCTGAGGAACCCAAGGAGAGCTAGGCTGCCCTCCTTGACCCCACGGCCGCGGCCCGGGGGGACGGTGGCCCTAGCCCGTCCGCTGGGGGCACAGTAGCTGGGAACAGGCGGCGCCTCCGGGGGCCACAGACGCAGCAGTCCCCGGAGGGCCCAGGCTGCCCCGCGATGAGGCTGCCCCCCGGCATCCCCGAGGGCACTGGCCCACGGCCCTGAAGCGGGCTCTGCTCCTGCTGAGGCCCTAGGTCCTCAGACCCCGAGGAGGCACCACAAACCGCCGAGCCTCGGCTCCGCTGCAGACTGCGCGTCCGGGCCTGTGCCCCTGGGTGGTGGGGGCGCCCTTGGCAGTGGCCTGTGGTCGGCGCCATCGCCCCCGGGCAGCTTTCGGGGGGCTGAGGTGAGTCCTGTGCTCAGATTCTAGGCTCCACACCTGGCTCCCCAGGCACTCTGGGAGCCCCCTGAGAGACCACTCTGGGCGGGGAGGTTGCTGAGAGGGAGCCAGCCTCCAACCACAAGGCAACGTCTGAGGAAAAGTGCCACGTGGACGCCTGCCCTCCTGGGGCCCCCAGCCCTGGACACGCTGGGCAGGGGCCTTGGTTCCACCTGCCGCCTTGCTGCTGGGGACAGGCGGCCCACAAAGGTTGGGGGGCCCAGCCCTGAGCTGGGCTGGAGAGCTGGGACCGCAGTGGCGGTGCAGGGAGGGCCCCCAGTGCCTCACCTCGAAGCCCGGATCCAGCCCAGGGTGGCCAAGCGAGGGGGTGGGTCGCCTGCGGCTCGCTGGCTTCGGAGGGGTCCTGCGAGCCCTGCCTTCCTGAGTGGCCCTGGCTTCCTGGGGGATCCCGTGGACCCCTCAAGAGAAGCTCACCCGCGGGCGCCCCCAGCCTGGCTGGGCTCAGGGACAGCGCTGAGGCCCAGGGCCCCGCACAGGGTACTCTGCCCTTCCCTGCAGGGCCCTCCCCAGAATGGGACCAGGTGGGGGGCTGGGGCTGGGTGCTGTCCTGGGCCCGTGGGGCAGTGCCCGGGGGCAGCCCGGCTCCCCGCGCCCCTCGAGTGCCCAGGGGTGAGGCCTCCTGGCAGCCCTGCTCTGCGCCCACCAGCCCAGGGGGCCCTCGAGGCCTGAGTGCTGGGGGTCCTGGGGGTCCCTGCCCCGGGGTGCAGCAATACCATCTGGGCTCAGTAGGTCCCTGCCGCTCACGCCAGCGGGCCCCACGTCTGGCCCAGTCGCCGGGGGATTCCTGAGTGAGAGGAGCTCTGGGTGTTGCCAGAAGCTCGAGCAGAAAGGCCTGGGATCCGTTTTCAGGAAAGTGACGAGGCTGCCGCTACCACCAGAGAGAAGACGCCTGGGCGGCTGCCCCCACCCCTGGCTCACTCTGCGGTTTGGGGAGTTCTAGAGACGCTGCTGCTGCTTCCTGAAAGCGCTCAGCCACGCCTGCAGAGAGGAGCCGAGGCTGTGGCCCGGGTGAGTCCTGGGCCCCACGAGAGTGTCGGGGTCGGGGGCTAAAAGCACAAGTGGCTCCTTGGCATGGACGTGGGGGCTCGGTGGAGGATCTTAACTGGGGTCCTTCACTGAGAGAGACCCCAGGGCACCAGGGGGCCTGGGAGGGAGCCTGGGAGTTCCAGGCCCGGCAGGAGGAAGCAGGTGCGGGGGCCTGGCTCTGCTGTGGGGAGGCTCCCTGCCCCCAGGGGACGCGTGCTTGCTGCTGCTCTGGGGTGCTGGCGGGTGGGGACAAGGCACTGCCGACCTGGCCTGGAGCTGGTGGGGCCGCAGGCGGGTGGGTGTGAGCAGGGACCACAAGACAGGGGTCCCTGCTGGGTGGCCGGCTGGCCCCTGGGGCCGGGGTCCAGCGCTGGGCACAGTGCGGGGGGGTCCCGGGTGTCTGCCGGGAACAGAGGGCCGGAGCTTTGGCTGCTGTGGACGGGGTGCTTCCCGCCATCCCCGCCTGGCGGCGACAGGGTGACGTTTTAGGGGACCCTCCAGGCAGAGAGGGGGGACATAGACACCTCCGGGACCATGGAACAAGGAGGGGCTGTCCAACCTCACTAGCCTTCGGGGAGATGCAGGTGCAAGCCTTCCGAAAGGGGAGCGGTGAAGACGGGCGCGCAGGGCTGGAGAGGCTGGGCTGCTTGCTGAGGGCGGTGAGCTCTCAGAAATGAAGTCAGCGCGCTGGCGTGAGGAGGCGGGGCTGGGAGACGGGAATGGCCCGAAAGCTCCAGCCGAGGCAAGAGGGGCGAAGGCGCCGCAGGGCGCCACAGGGCAGGCCACCAGCCGGCGGGACCGGGTTCCGAGACGTGTGACGGGAGCTGGGAGGTGAGGTCCGTGCGCGGCTGGTCCTCGGCGCTCTGCGGTGTCTGTTTGAAAGCTCCAGAGTCAAACCTTTCAACGTGTGATCCCAGTAAAGGGAGGGACACGTGGCACCCACGGGCCATGGTGCGTCCGGGGATAGCCCTGCTTGCCAGGTCATCCCTGGTCGTGTCTCTCCCTCCAGGGGGTTCTGTGGGCCCTTCCAGGGTGTGCGGCTGCCAGGGTGGTGCCCAGGGCTGGCAGGGACGGGGCCGGTGGCCACAGCTGCTGGAGCCTGGGAGCAGGAGCCTCAGGCTGACCCAGGCCACCCACCCCACGGCCTGTGGCTACCGTGGCCCCCACCCCTCCTAAGAGCGCAGACCAGGGACCCCAAGCCCACCAGGCCCAGGCCGGCATTGCAGTAAGCTGGGCTTATCTTCCTAAAGCCTCCTGTGGGGTCTGTCACTCCATGTCCCTTGCAGCTGGGACCACCCGTGGGTCTCCCAAGGTGGACAGGATGCTGGTGAGGGCAGGGAAGAGCAGGCAGCTGGGCCTGGGGGGGTTGGATGTGTCCCTCTAAGCACCCGACTCTGGGAGAACAAGAAGGAACTCAGGCCTCCTGATCCCTGCCCTCAGGAGCCCCAGCCCTGGGTGGGGAGGGGCCAGGGCCCTCTGGGGCTGGCGGGAATCTGATGCTGGGGGGGACAGTCCACCGCCCCCCTGGGCGGGCTGGGTGTTGTCCTGACTGCCAACCAGGGACAACCTGGGACATGCTGAGGTGGAGCAGACACACGGCCCCCTCCCAGGTCGCTCAGCTCATGGGGTGGGGCAGACGCACAGGACCAAGGACACAGGAGGAGCAGGAGGCGGCCAGGCCACCGGGTCCAGAGACCCCGGAGGAGCCAGGGGCGGAGACCTGAAGCCAAGTGTGCATGGGGGCGCGGAACGCCCGGACGAGCCCAGGAACGGGCCAGGCTCTGCGAGGCAAACGGCCCGGAGGTGGGTGGGGAGGCAGGAACCCCCGGGCCTGGGCAGGGCAGGACTGCGCCGTGGGGGTAGGGCCGTCCCAGCCGCTGGCCACCCTGGCCCAGGCCTTGTGCAGCGTTCCCACCCCCCGCCCCGCTCCTCCCAACACGGCCCCCCCACCCGCCAGTCCAGGAAGAGAGGGCAGCTGACCGTCATGGCCGCCGCCCCAGACCCAGAGTCGGTGCTGTCTGCACAGGAGGGCGGGG
>SJYC01134789.1:0-15246 GCA_006408675.1 Madoqua kirkii
ATTGCAGAAGTGACTTCTAGAGACAGTGGTCCGCCTCCGCACCCAGCCGTTCAGGGCGGAGCTGGTGGGCTGCCCATGGGGAGGGACCACCCCGCCCCCCGCCTTCCCAAGTCTCAGTTCTTGCAAAGGAACTGGTCCCTCACCCAGGGCGGGGCTGGGGGTCTCCTCCCAGGCTCATGGGGTTCAGGGGTGTCCTGATGGCTCCTAGGTGGGTTGGCACCCCCCACACATAACTGCAGCTCACGTGGGCCACCCTCAGGGGACACCCACCTTCCTGGAGCCCCCTTTGTTGGGCTCAGCCCCCCTTCGTTGGCTGAGCACGGTGGTGAGTAAGGGGATGGACGAGGAGACCCAGGGACCCCCAGACCCACACCCACCAGTGGGTCAGGACATCAGTTTCAGAATGTTAACGGTGTTTCTCGACTCTTTCCTGCATCTCACCTTTGTCTGTATTTTCGAGGTCTTGCTTATAAACTCTCTCTAAGCTGATGAACTTTGTGCAGCTTCAGGGAAACAGCTTGGTTTCCTGTTATTTCTGGTTAGCTCGCCTGCTGGCATCACAGTCACCAGTGGGTCAGGACATCAGTTTCAGAATGTTAACGGTGTTTCTCGACTCTTTCCTGCATCTCACCTTTGTCTGTATTTTCGAGGTCTTGCTTATAAACTCTCTCTAAGCTGATGAACTTTGTGCAGCTTCAGGGAAACAGCTTGGTTTCCTGTTATTTCTGGTTAGCTCGCCTGCTGGCATCACAGACAACCTCTCCCGGCGTGGGGTGGGGGTGGGGGCTCCAGGCTGGCGAGGAAGACCCTCCCTCGGACCCTCCCTGGCTGCTAGGATGGGGCCTGTGCTAGGGACTCTCTGGTTCAGGAAGGAAGCTGGGGCGGGGGGGTGGGGGGCGGGATGCCGCCCCTTCGGCCAGCACCCTGGATGGAGCCTGCCCGTCCCTGCGCTGGGCAGGAGTCCCAGTCCCTCTCATAGAGGTGCAGTGCATCCACTCTGAACCTAAGGCAGCCGCTCCGTCAGGAGAACTCCTGGAAAGGACTCCACCCTGCCGAAAGTTAAGCACAGTGAAGAGCCCTGAGGCGCGGCGCCAGATGGCCCCGGAAAGCCTCTGTGCCCATTTGTGCCCCTGTCCCTAGCGCGGAGGAGCCCGCTCCCACACTCACTCACCAGCACCGAGAGCTGAAGTCCTTAATCTGTGCCAGTCTCACGGGCAAGAAAAAGACTGGTGTTTGGTTGTTCTACATTCACCTTTTTTTGACCGAATGAGCGGAGCTGAGTGTTCTTCCTGTTGAGGTGTTTTCACTTTTGTGAATGATCAGCTTTGACACTCATTTTTGTTGATTTGTGGGAGTTCTTTCTATATTAAGACTCTGCTGTTGTATCCCATGGGATAAACACAAGACTTGTGTGTTTCATTGCTCAGTTATGTCCGACTCATTCGACCCCATGGGCTGTGACCAACCAGGCTCCTCTGTCCATGGGATTCTCTAAGCAAGAATACTGGAGCGGGTTGCCATTTCCTTCTCCAGGGAATCTTCCCCACCCAGGGATTGAACCCAGGTCTCTTGCATTCCAGGCAGATGCTTTACCATCTGAGCTACTAGGGAAGGCCGAAATACAAGACTTGGCATGTAACAAATGCTCCCTAACCATTTGTCAAACGGCTCGATTTATGATTTAATCTGATTTCCCTAAAGCAATTTCTGCCCACTCTTGCTCCAGGTCACTCTACACTCTGGGAGCGAACGTCTCCACAGCCCGTCTCTGCCGTGTGACGGGCACTGCCCTCGGCCCCGAGCCAGAGCCTGCGGAATGCCAGGTGAGAGCCCGCTTGGGCCTCCTTTGACTCGGAACCTTTAGGGGGGGACCCGTGGGAATTTTTCTACAATGTACCTGGTCTCATCACAGCGATAACTGCTTCAAAAATTAGCACGCAACAGGAGACTTCTCAAAAAAAACTAACCCGGAGGCAGCAGGGCCAGAGGCGCCCACGCTGTGAGAGGCCTGGGCCGCGCAGGGCCTGCCTCCCCGTCTCCCGGGGCCCGTCCCTCTCCCGGGGCCCGCCCGTCTCCCGGGGCTCGCCTGCCCAGCCCAGAGGCTCTTTCCCAGGGTTCAGGTCCTCTGAGTGATCCCGGGGCAGGGCCGCGCTCTCGCCCGTGTGCCCAGGTGTGGTCGCCAGGTGGCTGGGGCCGGGATGCGGCGTGGGCAGGTGAAGACGGGACCCCGTGTGCTGCCCACAGCAGCAGGCGGCGTGTGACTGAACTGTGCTACGTCCAGGGGGCACCCTCGAGGGCAGGCGGTTGGTGGGGAACCCGGGATCAGGAAGGAGTCCACAGGCCTCACCTGAGCCTCCACCGGGGCTTCGGGCCCTCTCACACCCTGCCCCCAAGAGGTGGGAGACAGGGTAGGCACTGGGATGGAGCAGGGCGATGCTGCAGTCAGGTGACGGGCTGCCGTCTCGTGGAGGACTTGTCCGACCAGAGGGACAGTCGGCCCAGGCCGGGCCAGCTTGGGCCAAGACAGGTGTCAGCTGCTTCCTGCCTGAGAAGTGCCCTCCCGCCGGCTGCTCCCCACGCAGCTCCGGCCCCCATGCTGGGTGCTGCCAGCTCTCGTGTGGGGAACTGATGCCTGGGTCTGGTGACTTGGTCGCACCCTCTGTCTGCACATGGAATGAAACCCATGTCCCAGGGGGTTAAGGCGGGGGGTGGGGCCCCAGAAAAGGGACCGAGTCATGCCTATCCGGATGGCCACTGCCCAAACCGAAAGACCAAGCGTGGCTGAGGATGCGGAGACGGAAAATGGAGCATCTGCCATGGAACCCGTCTGGAGGGTCCTCAGAAAGCTACCGAGGGGCTCGTCACACGAGCCGGCAGTGCGCGCTCAGAGGAAGTGGCGCAGGTGTGGAGAAAGCACCGCACACCCGCGGTCACAGCAGCTGCGTCCCTGGCCAGAGTGGAGGCGCGCGGGGGTCCCGCTGCACAGCGATGCTGAGCGGCCCTGAGAAGGAAGGGCGCTCCGACCCGGGGCCCAGGGCACATTCTCTCTGTAGTCTCACTTGTTGGTCTTTGACGGCTAGGTCCTCGTTGCCGAGCGTGGGCTCCTCTCGTTGCAGGGCACAGGCCCCAGAGCCGGCTCAGCAGGTGTGGCCCCGGGCCCGCTGCTCAGCCGCACAGGCCATCTTCCCAGACCTGGGGCCGAGGCCGTGTCCCCGGCATGGGCCGGCGGACTCTCAACCACTGGACCCCCGGGGATGTCCAAGGCCACATTCTTTACCAGGCCCTCCTAGGAGGGGCTGGGGGTTCGATGAGGGCAGAGTTTCAGTTTTGCGAGACGAGAAAGGTCTGGAGGCGGACGTGGTGAAGGCCGTACAGCAGGTGGAGGCGCCTCGTGTCACAGAAGTGGCGCTGGAGCGTTAAGGCCGTCACTTCTATCTCACGTCCACTTTGCTAGAATTGTAAGGACAGGGGAAAACGGGAGAGGGTGCACTCGGACTTCGGGGTCACACCGTGGGGCTTCGCCGCCACTGCCCCCGCCAGCCGTGTGGCCCTGCCCGATGGGCCTGCGGCCTCCTTCACCGCGTCACCGCTCGCCGCCCGCCCTCGCCACGCGCCCCTGCTCAGTCACACAGGCATGCCCGACTCTCCGCAGCCCCGTGGACTGCAGCCCGCCGGGCTCCTCTGCCCATGGGATTCTCCAGGCGAGCATACTGCAGAGGGCTGCCATTTCCTCCTCCAGGGGATCTTCCCGACCCAGGGCCTAACCCGGGTCTCCCGCGGCTCCTGCACTGCAGGCGGGTTCTTTGCCGCTGAGCCGCCGGCGCAGCACGGCTCTCCTCCCGCCTTCACAGCCGGCCACGGCGAGACGCCCACGGTCACGCCAGCTTTGGGATGCGGTGAGGTTTCTTCGGCCATTGGAAAGGCCTGTGGAAGGGCCCAGGGGTCTTCAGCCTCGGCAGGAAGTAACCAAAGAGCCTTCACGCCTCGGGGGTCACCGGGCTACAGAGGCGAGAGCCGCACTCCGCACCGTCACCGGAGCCGCCCTGCCCCGTGCGGCTCGCTGTCCAGCCCCTTGGCTGGGAACCGGGCCACCCTTGCCAGAGGCTCCCGCTGACCTCAAGGGGCTGCTCCATCTCCGCTGTCCACGCTTGGAGAAGCAGGCCTCTACATGGACAGCGCCTCCAGAGGCCAGGCTCAGGTTCTTCCTGCTCCCGACAGGGACCCCAAAGCCCGGGGGGCGTCCGCTCCCTGTGCCCACCCGCCATCCTTGGCACGGCCCCAGCGTGAGCCCCACAGATCCCGAGGGACACCTCCAAAGGACGGCGTGAGAGCGCGGCTGAGCCGACGGGGTGGTGGAAGGCGGGCGGCAGGTGTGGGCATGGGGCGTCCTGGCGTCTCCAGGTCCCTGCGCGTGCTGTGGGCGGGGGCGTCATGCAGTGACGGACAGCGGCGGTTGCCCCGCTTGCCTGCGTCAACGGAGGACACGGCCAGGCCCAAGCTGTAGGGGCTGGTTTTGTATTCCGTGACTGATTCTGCCCGTCTGTTTCCCCAGGGGACGTGGGCCCACCCACGGAGGGTGGGTGTGGGTTTTTCGTCAGGACACCTGCCCAGGGCTCCACAGGTCAGCGACCCCCCCCCCCCCGGGGAGGACGGTCCCCTCCACTCAGGAAATGCCCCTGGGTGGCTCCCCACTAGATACAAGCACACAACGACCTCGAGACAAGGGAGAAAGCCGGTCTGTGGGAGCGTCTGCGGGCCCTGCACTGCGGGAGTGGGCCCTCCCTGCAAGGCTCCGCGTGCTAGGGAGGTCGCTCCAGGTGATCTGGTCCACGTGGTCCCCAGCCACGCCCGCCCTCACCCTTGTCTGTGCCCCCCAGGAAACGCCACGCTGGAGACGGGCGCTGCAGTGGAGGCCCTGTCGACGGGCGGGTCTCCCCACACATGCGACGTGCCCTTCAACGACAGCAGGGCGTTCCTGGTGGCCGTATACAGCAGCGTGTGCGCGCTGGGCCTGCCAGCCAACTGCCTGACGGCGTGGCTCACGCTCCTGCAGGCGCGCCAGGGCCACGTGCTGGCCGTCTACCTCTTCTGCCTGGCGCTCTGCGAGCTGCTCTACACCAGCACCCTGCCGCTCTGGGTCGTCTACATCCAGCACGGGCACCGCTGGCCGCTCAGCCCCTGGGCCTGCAAGGCGGCCGCCTACGTCTTCTTCTGCAACCTCTACATCAGCGTCCTCTTCCTGTGCTGCGTCTCCTGCGACCGCTTCCTGGCGGTGGTGTATGCGCTGGAGATGCGGGGCCGCCGCCAACAGAAGACCGCCATCCTCGTCTCCGCGGCGGTCTTCCTTCTCGTGGGGCTTGTCCACGCCCCGGTGTTCAAGATGGAGCACAACGGCACGTGCTTCGAGACGCTGCCGATGGACCGCAGGGTGGCCGGGTACTACTACGCCCGCTTCACGGCGGGCTTCGCCGTCCCGCTGGCCATCATCGCCGTCACCAACCAGCGCATCTTCAGGGCCGTCCAGCTGAGCAGCAGCCTGAGCGCCGCCCAGAAGGCCAAGGTGAGGCTGCTGGCCGTTGCGGTCGTGGCCATCTTCCTGGTCTGCTTCGCCCCCTATCACCTGGTGCTCCTGATCAAAGCCGCCGCCTTTTCCTACTACAGAGGGGACGAAGGCCATGTGTGCACCTTTGAAATCCGCCTGTACACGCCTCCGCGGTGTTCCTGAGCCTGGCCACTGTGAACAGCGTGGCTGACCCCATCATCTATGTGCTGGCCGCGGAAGCGACACGCCAGGAGGTGTGCAGGATCCACAGGGGGTGGAAAAAGGGGTCCACGAAGGCGGACGACGCCAAGCTCACGTGCTCCAAGGACTCGGAGGAGGCGTGCTCGCCCACGTCCCTCCCAAACAGCTACGCCCTCCCAGAGCCCGTCTACCCACCAGGGCCGTCGCCAGGCGCCCCAGAGGGGCTGGCCGGAGGGGCCTGTTGAGCCCAGAGCAGGAATCCACCGCTGGCCACCCGGTGCTGCTTGGGGCCCGCTGGCCAGTGTCCACGGTGCCGGCTGGGGAGCCCCGTCTTAATGGCTCGCCCCCGATTTCTGGCCCCTGGAGTCTCTGCCGCCGGGGGTCCCGCTGAGCGGAAGCTCCCAGGGTAGGCGGCAGCGGCGCAGGGCGAGGGCGAGCCTGCTGGGCGCGGGAAAGCGCGGAGCAAGCGGGAGCTCCGGCCACCAGGAGCGCACAGCGGGGCAGCTGGCACGGGCCGCGTGAGGGAGCTGCCTGGCAGCCTCCGGTGATGACTCTATTTCCTGAGCTTTTCTGCAAGCGCCGCTTGGATGCGAGTGCACGGTTGGGCATCTCTGCTTCCGCCCTGGCTCGTCCACGCAGACTGCACCCCTGGCCACAGGCCCTTGGCCGGGACAGCTCGGCACTGTGGCCCTGAGGGGAGCCGTGGGGTCGAGGGGAACCGCAAGGCAGGGTGCAGTCCACGTGGCCTCGGGAGGAAGCCCCGTGTGTGCATGGCACGCACGCCTGTGGGCTGGGAGGGCCCAGGGACACCCCAGGCAGGGGACACGCCCAAGGGCTCTAAGGACCCGGCAAGCTGTCAGCACCGAGGCTTCCTGGCTCCCTGTCAGGCGGAGCTGCGGAGGGCCCGGCCAGACACAGCGCTGCCTCCGTGTCCTCATCGGTGGCAGGGCCCATGACCCCAGCCTCAGCGGGTCAGCGGCGGGGGCTGGCTGCACGCAGCTCCGATCCTCATCGGTGGCAGGGCCCATGACCCCAGCCTCAGCGGGTCAGCGGCGGGGGCTGGCTGCACGCAGCTCCGATCCTCATCGGTGGCAGGGCCCATGACCCCAGCCTCAGCGGGTCAGCGGCGGGGGCTGGCTGCACGCAGCTCCGATCCTCATCGGTGGCAGGGCCCATGACCCCAGCCTCAGCGGGTCAGCGGCGGGGGCTGGCTGCACGCAGCTCCGATCCTCATCGGTGGCAGGGCCCATGACCCCAGCCTCAGCGGGTCAGCGGCGGGGGCTGGCTGCACGCAGCTCCGATCCTCATCGGTGGCAGGGCCCATGACCCCAGCCTCAGCGGGTCAGCGGCGGGGGCTGGCTGCACGCAGCTCCGATCCTCATCGGTGGCAGGGCCCATGACCCCAGCCTCAGCGGGTCAGCGGCGGGGGCTGGCTGCACGCAGCTCCGATCCTCATCGGTGGCAGGGCCCATGACCCCAGCCTCAGCGGGTCAGCGGCGGGGGCTGGCTGCACGCAGCTCCGATCCTCATCGGTGGCAGGGCCCATGACCCCAGCCTCAGCGGGTCAGCGGCGGGGGCTGGCTGCACGCAGCTCCGATCCTCATCGGTGGCAGGGCCCATGACCCCAGCCTCAGCGGGTCAGCGGCGGGGGCTGGCTGCACGCAGCTCCGATCCTCATCGGTGGCAGGGCCCATGACCCCAGCCTCAGCGGGTCAGCGGCGGGGGCTGGCTGCACGCAGCTCCGATCCTCATCGGTGGCAGGGCCCATGGCCCCAGCCTCAGCGGGTCAGCGGCGGGGGCTGACTGCACGCAGCTCCGATCCTCATCGGTGGCAGGGCCCATGGCCCCAGCCTCAGCGGGTCAGCGGCGGGGGCTGGCTGCACGCAGCTCCGATCCTCATCGGTGGCAGGGCCCATGACCCCAGCCTCAGCGGGTCAGCGGCGGGGGCTGGCTGCACGCAGCTCCGATCCTCATCGGTGGCAGGGCCCATGGCCCCAGCCTCAGCGGGTCAGCGGCGGGGGCTGACTGCACGCAGCTCCGATCCTCATCGGTGGCAGGGCCCATGGCCCCAGCCTCAGCGGGTCAGCGGCGGGGGCTGGCTGCACGCAGCTCCGATCCTCATCGGTGGCAGGGCCCATGACCCCAGCCTCAGCGGGTCAGCGGCGGGGGCTGGCTGCACGCAGCTCCGATCCTCATCGGTGGCAGGGCCCATGACCCCAGCCTCAGCGGGTCAGCGGCGGGGGCTGGCTGCACGCAGCTCCGATCCTCATCGGTGGCAGGGCCCATGACCCCAGCCTCAGCGGGTCAGCGGCGGGGGCTGGCTGCACGCAGCTCCGATCCTCATTGGTGGCAGGGCCCATGGCCCCAGCCTCAGCGGGTCAGCGGCGGGGGCTGGCTGCACGCAGCTCCGATCCTCATCGGTGGCAGGGCCCATGACCCCAGCCTCAGCGGGTCAGCGGCGGGGGCTGGCTGCACGCAGCTCCGATCCTCATCGGTGGCAGGGCCCATGGCCCCAGCCTCAGCGGGTCAGCGGCGGGGGCCGGCTGCACGCAGCTCCGATCCTCATCGGTGGCAGGGCCCATGGCCCCAGCCTCAGCGGGTCAGCGGCGGGGGCCGGCTGCACGCAGCCCCGAGGTGGCGCCAGGGTCCGGCTCCACTCCGCTTCTCTAAGGCTGCGCCGTGGATGAGCTTCACTGTGAGAGACCCTAAGACATGTGATCTCACGTCTGGGAATAAAAGCGCGACAGTACACGTCGGTGCCGACTTCCTCGCGTGCAGAAACGTCCCTTCTCAGGCTCAGGGAGAGGGCCAGGCTGGGGGAGGGGAGCGTGCCCGGCTCTCCAGGTGACGGGCGGGTTCTAGAAAAGTCCGGAGTGTTCACAGGGCTATCCCTCGAGGCTGACACAGGAGTTCCCGGGGCTGCTGAAGCTAATCACTGCAGGATCTCCCAGCCTTCAGGCTGGAGGTCTGGATCGAGGCGTGGGGGACCCTGGAGGCCTGGGCTCCAGACCTCATCCTTGGCCTCTGGAGCTCACAAATCCTTGGCTTCCTGGGTGTGGCCACATCACCCCAGCCCATCCCCCTGTCTCTTGTCTGTCTCTTTGGACCTGGGGCTCCCCTGCATAACGCAGGGTGAGCTCATTGCTACACCCTTAGACACAGCCTATTTTCCAGCAAGGTCCTGCCCGCAGACTCCAGAGCACAGGGTGAGACATATCCTTCTGGGGGCACAAGCCCACCCCCCACAGATGGCAACAGGGAGCAACAGCCGTGCCGTTTTCATCGATCCCTTTCTTCGCAGCCTCGGGCCACTTCCTCGTGGTCTGGGGGAAAGTTCCTTGTGTCTCAATCCCAGGCAGCCCTCCCCCAGGACTGCCTGCCCCAGCCTCCTGGTGTCGCTTGCCCCGGGGTTCACCACCCGGAGCCCCTGGTGGCTCAGATGATAAAGAATCTGCCCACAATACAGGAGGCCTGGGGTCCAATCCCTGGGTTGGGAAGATACCTGGAGAAGGAAATGGCAACTCACTCCAGTGTTCCTGCCTGGAAAATTCCAAGGACAGAGGAGCCTGGTAGGCTACAGCCCGTGGGGTCACAAAGAGCTGGACAGGACTGAGCGACTGACACTTTCATTTGTCGACATGTTATGCCTCAATTTTCAATCATGGACATAAAGCTTGTGCTCCCATTGAGGGGGACCCTCTGGGGCTCAAGGTCTCCAACTCCCTGCTGTAGGTGTCCTGGGGTGGCCGAAACAAATGGCCACAAACGGGTGATATGTCTTAGAACAACAGGAATTGACCCTCTCACAGCTCGCAGGCCCCAAGTCCAGAATCAAGGTGTCAGAAGCCTCCAAAAGGGGGTCCTTTCTGCTCCACCAGCCTCTGGTGGCGCCAGGGGTCCCTGGGCTTGTGGTTTCGTCACCCCAATCTCCGCTGCTTCTGGCTTTGTGTACCCTCTTGTGTGTCTCTCTGGGGTGCCCCTTCTGTCTCAAGGCCATGTACCGAGGCCCAGAGTCCGTCTAGCCCCCCAGTGCTGCAGTCCTGGGTCCGCAGTCTCCCTGGCCCAGTGGCCCCATACTGGTGCGCCACTTTCTGTCCTGTCCCCTGTGGAGCCAGAGCCCGCTTCGCTGGCACCAGGGTGGCCAGGCTGCCCAAGGAGCAGAGGCATCAGATGGAGGCGGGGTGTGTCCTGTGCCCCGCCAGGTCAGCAGGCTCCATCCTTGGCCCGAGGGGCCTTCACCTGCCCTCGGCCTGGAGTGCAGGGCTGTGTGAGCCTCAGGGGCGGGCCTGTCCTGTCCACTCCGTCCCTCCTTCGCCCCTCCGTCCTCTCACCAGACCGCTCAGAGCTTTGACCCTCTCACAGCTCGCAGGCCCCAAGTCCAGAATCAAGGTGTCAGAAGCCTCCAAAAGGGGGTCCTTTCTGCTCCACCAGCCTCTGGTGGCGCCAGGGGTCCCTGGGCTTGTGGTTTCGTCACCCCAATCTCCGCTGCTTCTGGCTTTGTGTACCCTCTTGTGTGTCTCTCTGGGGTGCCCCTTCTGTCTCAAGGCCATGTACCGAGGCCCAGAGTCCGTCTAGCCCCCCAGTGCTGCAGTCCTGGGTCCGCAGTCTCCCTGGCCCAGTGGCCCCATACTGGTGCGCCACTTTCTGTCCTGTCCCCTGTGGAGCCAGAGCCCGCTTCGCTGGCACCAGGGTGGCCAGGCTGCCCAAGGAGCAGAGGCATCAGATGGAGGCGGGGTGTGTCCTGTGCCCCGCCAGGTCAGCAGGCTCCATCCTTGGCCCGAGGGGCCTTCACCTGCCCTCGGCCTGGAGTGCAGGGCTGTGTGAGCCTCAGGGGCGGGCCTGTCCTGTCCACTCCGTCCCTCCTTCGCCCCTCCGTCCTCTCACCAGACCGCTCAGAGCACCGCCTGGTTTGCAAGCACGCGCGCGTGTGTGCGTGCGTGTGTGTGTGTGTGTGTGTGTGTGTGCATGTCACGTGGCCCTGGACGCACACCCCCAGCTCCCAGCAAAGGGGCTTCCCAGTGAATTCACGACCACATCTTCACCTCCAGGCTGGGAATCCCCTGCTCCTCCGTCTTCTGCTGACGTCACGCCACCAATAAGCAGCCCCCTTCTTCCCCAGCAGGACCCACCCGGCACTGTCTGGTCTAGCAGCTCACCACCGAGGCCGGGGGTGTGGGGACAGGAGCCCCGGCTCAGTAAGGAGCCGCCAGGAATCTGCCAGGAGTCTCAGGGGGGCCTTCAGGGATGGGGCAGGGCTGCATGAGGTGAGCAGGCGGCGCGGGGAGGGCCATCGCAGGTGGCAGGGCAGGCTCCCCGAGGAGGGTCCGGGTCCCAGTCCAGGTTCTCAGCCCTCAGTGCAGGGCCCAGTGGGGAGCTGATGCGGAAGACCTGCGGGGCGGCGGGGGTGGGCGGGGGTGCGGGAGGACTCGGCCCGACCCCATCCCGGGTGCCTGCCTCGGGAAGGCAGGGCCGACAGGACGCGGGGGGGCCTCAGGGCCGAGGCTCAGGAAGGGCCTCTGCGCCCCCGCGACCCTCCGCAGCCCCCTCGGGGGCCAGCCGCAGCCGTGGGAAGGGGGCCGCGGTCCCGCAGGCCTCCCCGCCGCGCGCGCCGCCGCCTCAGGGTCTTCCCCTGGGATTTGGGAACGGCCGCAGGACCTGCCCGCGGCGCTGCTGGGCTGCTCATCGACACCGGGAGCGTCCCCCGCGGACCCCGCGCCTGACGCCGAGCCCCGGTCCCGCTTCCTCGGGGTCTCTCCCCGGCCCTGCGAGGACCTTCCTCGACGGGGGCGCGTCTGTCCCGGCGGCGACCCCTAGAGGGCGCGCGCGGCTGGGCGCCCAGCGCGGCCGGCCCGCGGCCGCCAGGGGGCAGCACCTCCCGAGGAAAAGATGCAAAAAGGCGAACCGGTTGTCTAAAGAGACCTTACAAATAGCTGAGAAGAGAAGCTAAAGACAAAGGAGAAAAGGAAAGATATACTCAGCTGAATGCAGGATTCCAAAGAATAGCAAGGAGAGATAAGAAAGCTTTCCCCAGTGACCAGTGCAAAGAAATAGAGGAAAATAACAGAATGGGAAAGACTAGAGGTCTCTTCAAGAAAATTAGAGATACCAAGGGAACATTTCATGCAAAGATGGGCTCGATAAAGGACAGAAATGGTCTGGACCTAACAGAAGAAGAAGATATTAAGAAGAGGTGGCAAGAATACACGGAAGAACTATATAAAAAAATCTTCATGACACAGATAGCCACGATGATGTGATCGCTCACCTAGAGCCAGACATCCTGGAACGTGAAGTCCAGTGGGCCTTAGGAAGCATCACTACAAACAAAGCTAGTGGAGGTGCTGGAATTCCAGCTGACTTACTTCAAATAATAACAGATGCTGCTGTGAAAGTGCTGCACTCAATATGCCATTGAATTTGGAAAACTCAGCAGTGGCCACAGGACTGGAAAAGTTCAGCTTTTATTCCAATCCCATAGAAAGGCAATGCCAAAGAATGTTCAAACTACTGAACAATTGCACTCATTTCACATGCTAGCAAAGTACTGGTCAAAATTCTCCAAGCCAGGCTTCAACAGTATGTGAAAAATAAACTTTGAGTTGTTCAAGCTGGATTCAGAAAAGGCAAAACAACCAGACAGGCTGGAGCACAAAGTGGGATCAAGATAGCCCGATGAAATGAAGGAGGAGAGTGACAAGGTGGCTTGAAACTCAACACTCAGAAAACCAAGGTCACAACATATGGTTTCAATATTCATGGCAAATAGATGGGGAAACAGTGGAAACAATGACAAACTTTACTTTGGGGGCTCCAAAATCACTGCATATGGTGACTGCAGCCATGAAATTAAAAGACACTTGCTCCTTGGAAGAAAAGCTATGAACAACCTAGACAGCATATTAAAAAGCAGAGATATTACTTTACCAACAAAGATCCGTCTAGTCAAAGCTATGGTTTATCCAGTAGTCATGTATGGATATGAGAGTTGGACTATAAAGAAAGGTGAGCACCGAAGAATTGATGCTTTTGAACTGTGGTGTTGGAGAAGACTTTTGAGAGTCCCTTGGACAGCAAGGAGACCCAACCAGTCCATCATAAAGGAGATCAACCCTGAATATTCATTGAAAGGATGGATAGTGAAGCTGAAACTCCAATCCTTTGGCCACCTGATGTGAAGAACTGACTGTTTGGAAAAGACTCTGATGCTGTGAAAGATTAAAGTCAGGAGGAGAAGGGGACAACAGAGGATGAGATGGTTGGATGGCTTCACTGACTCAATGGACGTGAGTGTGAGCAAGCTCCGGAGTTGGTGATGGACAGGGAGGCCTGGCGCGCTGCAGGCCTTGGGGTTGCAGAGAGCAACTGAAGTGGCGTGACTGAGTGACTGAGCTGAACTGAACTGGCCTCTGGCTGATTCTCAAGTTTCAGCCTGCACCAGAATCCCCTGGTGGGCCTGGCGAAACACAGCCAGACAGGGCCCAGCCCCAGAATTTCTGAGTCAGCGAATTTTCATTCATAATGACTTCCAGGAGATACTGCTGCTGGGGGTACAGGCCCACACCTTGAGAACCTCTGCCCTGAGCCCAGCACCATTGGAATGGCATGTATTCAATTCTGGCCAGTGAGAGGTGGGCCGGGACTTCAGTTTGCCTCCTGGAGGAAAGGCTCTCTGTCTCCCTAGGCCTCCTGTGAGACTGAGTGCAAGGCCTGGAGCTACTGCAGCCGCTCTGAGTCCCTGTGGCAGAGCCATCCGAGCGGGAAGCCCACGTGCAGGGGGAGGCCTCTGTGCCCTGGCCCTGCCCGTCCCAGTCTTTGGCCTTTTCAGGGCTAGTGGCATTTGCCTCCAGTGCACACAGCTCTTACGCCCAGGACCTGCTCCACATCAGAAGGTGCGCTGGCCACACACCCTGGTCAGCCCCTTCCCCTTCCTTCAGCTCTCACACCGCAGCCCCTGCTTCGTCTCTTCAGTGTCATGAGCACGTCGTTTTCTTTCCTTTATTATTCAGTTCAGTTCAGTCGCTCAGTCGTGTCCGACTCTTTGCATGGACAGGCTTCCCTGTCCGTCAACACCTCCGGAATGTGCTCAAACTTATATCCATTGGGTTGGAGATGCCATCTCGTTTATTATTACATCCGTGTGTACTTAAAGAAGTTGCGCTTTTCCTAAACATTTGCTTGCCTATATATGGCACCCACTCCAGTGCTCTTGCCTGGAGAGTCCCATGGACGGAGGAGCCTGGTGGGCTGCAGTCCATGGGGTCGCTACGAGTCAGACACAACTAAGCGACTTCACTTTCACTTTTCACTTTCATGCATTGGAGAAGGAAATGGCAACTCACTCCAACATTCTTGCCTGGAGAATCCCAGGGACAGGGGAGCCTGGTGGGCTGCCGTCTATGGGTCGGCACAGAGTCGGACACGACTGGAGCGACTTAGCAGCGGCAGCATAGGCACCCATGGAAATCATATAGAATTATTTTGTGTATATACTTTAATCCAGCTTTATGTTTTGAAAGAATTTCCAATTTACACAAAAGTGGCAAACAGTACTGTGGAATTAGAGACTAAAGTAGGAGGCGGAACTAGCTTGTAGGGGGCGCTCTCTTACCCACTAAACGAATTAACTGTTAGTTACTTGGTCGCATTGGACTCTGCCATCCCATGAGCTGTAACCGGCCAGGCTCTTCTGTCCATGGGATTTTCCAGACAAGAATACTGGAATGGGCTACCGTTTCCTTCTCCAGGGGATCTTCCCCACCGAGGTATCAGACCTGGGTGTCCTGCATTGCAGGCGGATTCTTTACCATCTGAGCCCCCAGGGAAGTAGTTCAGTTCAGTTCAGTCGCACAGTCTTGCCCGACTCTTTGCAACTCCATGCACTGCAGCACGCCAGGCTTGCCTATCCATCACCAACTCCAGGAGCTTGCTCAAACTCATGTCCATCAAATTGGTTATGCCATCCAACCATCTCATACTCTGTCGTCCCCTTTTCCTCCCACCTTCAGTCTTTCCCAGCATCAGGGTCTTTTCAAATGAGTCAGTTCTTCATATCAGGTGGCCAAATGACTGGAGTTTCAGCTTCAGCATCCATCCTTTCAATGAATATTCAGGACTGTAAGGTCCCTGTTGGAGAAGGCAATGGCAACCCACTCAAGTACTCTTGCCTGGAAAATCCCATGGACGGAGGAGCCGGGTAGGCTGCAGTCCATGGGGTAGCTGAGTTAGACACGACTGAGCAACTTCACTTTCATTTTTCACTTTCATGCATTGGAGAAGAAAATGGCAACCCACTCCAGTGTTCTTGCCTGGAGAATCCCAGGGACGCGGGAGCTTGGTGGGCTGCCGTCTATGGGGTCACACAGAGTTGGACATGACTGAAGCGACTTAGCAGCAGCAGCAGCAGCTAGGTTGGTCATAGCTTTTCTTCCAAGGAACAAACTTTTTTAAATTTCATGGCTGCAGTCACCATCTGCAGTGATTCTGAAGCCAAAAAAAAAAAAAAA
>SJYC01134790.1:0-36273 GCA_006408675.1 Madoqua kirkii
TATTGACATTTCTCCTGGCAATCTTAATTCCAGCTTGTGCTTCATCCAGCCTAGCATTTCTCATGATGTACTCTGCATGTAAGTTAAATAAGCAGGGTGACAATATGCAGCCTTGACGTACTCCTTTCCCGATTTGGAACAAGTCTGTTGTTCCATGTCCAGTTCTAACTGTTGCTTCCTGACCTGCATACAGATTTCTCAAGAGGCAGGTCAGGTGGTATTAAGAGATGGTATTCCCATATCTTCAAGAATTTTCCATAGTTTGTTGTGATCCACACAGTCAAAGGCCTTGGCATAGTCAATAGAGCAGAAATAGATGTTTTTCTGGAACTCTCTTGCTTTTTCAATGATCCAACGGATGTTGGCAATTTGATCTCTGGTTCCTCTGCCTTTTCTAAATCCAACTTGAACATCTGGAAGTTCATGGTTCACATACTGTTAAAGCCTGGCTTGGAGAATTTTGAGCATTACTTTGCTAGCGTGTGAGATGAGTGCAATTGTTCAGTAGATTGAGCATTCTTTGGCATTGCCTTTGGAACTGGAATGAAAATCGATCTTTTCCATTCCTGTGGCCACTGCTGAGTTTTCCAAATTTGCTGGCATATTGAGCACAGCACTTTCACAGCATCATCTTTTATATTTGAAATAGCTCAATTGGAATTCCATCACCTCCACTAGCTTTGTTTGTAGTGAAGCTTCCTAAGACCCACTTGACTTCACATTCCAGGATGTCTGGCTCTAGGTGAGTGATCACACCATCGTGATTATCTGGGTTGTGAAGATCTTTTTTATATAGTGCTTCTGTGTATTCTTGCCACCTCTTCTTAATATTTTTTTGTTCTGTTAGGTCCATACCATTTCTGTCCTTTTTTGTACCCATCTTTGCATAAAATGTTCCCTTGGTATCTTTAATTTTCTTGAAGAGATCTCTTTCTCATTCTATTGTTCTCCTCTATTTCTTTGCACTGGTCACTGGGGAAAGCTTCTTATCTCTCCTTGCTGTTCTTTGGAACTCTGCATTCAGATGGATGTATTTTTCCTTTTCTTCTTCACTTTTCATAACTATTTGTAAGGCTTTCTCAGGCAGCCATTTCACCTTTTTGCATTTCTTTTTCTTGGAGATGGTCTCCATCCCTGTCTCCTGTACAATGTCATGAACCTTCATCCATAGTTTTTCAGGCATTCTATCTATCAGATATAATCCCTTGAATCTATTTGTCACTTCCACTGTATAATCATAAGGGATTTTATTTAGGAAGTTTCTGAATGATCTAGTGGTTTTCCCTACTTTCTTCAATTTGAGTCTGAATTTGGCAATAAGGAGTTCATGATCTGAACCACAGTCAGCTCCCGGTCTTGGTTTTGCTGACTGTATAGAGTTTCTCCATCTTTGGCTGCAAAGAATATAATCAATCTGATTTTGGTATTGACCATCTGGTGATGTCCATGTGTAGAGTCTTCTCTTGTGTTGTTGGAAGAGAGTGTTTGTTCCGATCAGTGCGTTGTCTTGGCGAAACTCTGTTAGCCTTTGCCCTGCTTCATTCTGTACTCCAAGGCCAAATTTGCCTGTTACTTCAGGTGTTTCTTAATTTCCTACTTTTGCATTCCAGTCCCCTGTAATGAAAATGACAGCTTTTTTTCAGTGTTAGTTCTAGAAGTTCTTGTAGGTCTTCATAGAACCGTTCAACTTTTGCTTTTTCAGCATTACTGGTTGGAGCATAGACTTCGATTACTGTGGCAGTGAATGATTTGCCTTCTGTCTTTTTTGAGACTGCGTCCAAGTACTCTATTTCGGACTCTTGTTGACTACGATGGCTACTCCTTCTAAGGAATTCTTGCCCACAGTAGTAGATATAATGGTCATCTGAATTAAATTCACCCTTTCTAGTCCTTTTTAGTTCTTTGATTCCTAAAATGTCAGTGTTCACTCTTGCCATCTCCTGTTTGAGCACTTCCAATTTGCCTTGATTCATGGACCTAACATTCCAGGTTCCTATGCAATATTGCTGTTTACAGCATCAGACCTTGCTTCCGTTACCAGTCACATTCACAGCTGGGCGTTGTTTTCGCTTCGGCTCTGTCTCTTCATTCTCTCTGGAGTTATTTCTCCACTGATCTCCAGTAGCATTTTGGGCACCTGCTGACCTGGTGAGTTCATCTTGCAGTGTCCTATCTTTTTGCCTTTTTGTACTGTTCATGGGGTTCTCAAGGCAAGAATACTGGAGTGGTTTGCCATTCTGTTTCCCAGTGGACCACGTTTTGTCAGAACTCTCCACCATGACCCGTCTGTCTTGGGTGGCCCCACAGGGCATGGCTCATAGTTCCATTGAGTTAGACAAGTCCGTGTGATCAGATTGGCCGGTGTTCTGTGATTGTGGTTTGCATTCTGTCCACCCTCTGATGGAGAAGGATAAGAGGCTTGTGGGAGCTTCCTGATGGGAGAGACTGAGGGAAACTGAGTCTTGTTCTGATGTGCAGGGCCATGCTCAGTAAATCTTTACTCCAATTTTCTGTCGGGCGGAGCTGTGCTCCCTCCCTGTTATCTACCTGGGGCCAAACTATGGTGGAGGTAATGAAGATAATGGTGAAAGTGAAAGTGAAGTCGCTCAGTCAGTCCAACTCTTGGCGACCCCACGGAGTGCAAGCCTACCAGGCTCCTCCGTCCGTGGGATTTTCCAGGCAAGAATACTGGAGTGGGTTGCCATTTCCTCCTCCAGGAGATCTTCCTGACCCAGGGATCGAATCCACGTCCGGGGCATTGTAGGCAGAGACTTTACTGTCTGAGTCACCAGGGAACCTCAAAGACAATGGTGGCCGCTTGCAAAGGGCCTCACGCATGCGCTGCTACACCGTGTCCCCAGCCCTGCAGCAGGCCGCCGCCGACCCACGCCTCTGCTGGAGACTCCTGGGCACTCCTGGGCAAGTCTGGGTCAGTCTCTTGTGGTGTCACTTCTCCTTTCTCCTGGTTCACACAAAGTTCTGTTTGTGACCTCCAAGAGTCTGTTTCCCAGTCCTGTGTAAGTTCTGGCTGCTCTGTGGTGGGGTTACTGGCGACCTCCCATGCCACAGCCAGGTCTGCTGCACCCAGAGCCCCTCCCCCTGCGGCAGCCCACTGCTGACCCGTCAAACACAGTTCCGTCTCAGTCTCTGTGAGGTCTCTGGGTCCTGGTGGGCACAATGTTTGTTTGAGCTCTCTGAGCATCTCTGGTGGGAATGGGGTTTGATTCTAAACATGAATTAGCACACTTCATGGGAAATAGATGGGTAAACAGTGGAAACAGAGTCAGACTTTATTTTGGGGGGCTCTAAAATCACTGCAAATGGTGACTGCAGCCATGAAATTAAAAGATGCTTACTCCTTGGAAGAAAAGTTATGAACAACCTAGAGAGCATATTCAGAGAAGGCAATGGCACCCACTCCAGTACTCTTGCCTGGAAAATCCCATGGACGGAGGAGCCAGGTAGGCTGCAATCCACGGGGTCGCTGAGGGTCGGACACGGCTGAGCGACTTCACTTTCACTTTTCATTTTCTTGCATTGGAGAAGGAAATGGCAACCCACTCCAGTGTTCTTGCCTGGAGAATCCCAGGGACGGGGGAGCCTGGTGGGCTGCTGTCTATGGGGTCGCACCGAGCCGGACACGACTGAAGTGACTTAGCAGCAGAGACCATATTGAAAAGCAGAGACATTACTTTGCCAACAAAGGTCCGTCTAGTCAAGGCTATGGTTTTTCCTGTGGTTATGTATGGATGTGAGAGTTGGACTGTGAAGAAAGCTGAGTGCTGAAGAACTGATGCTTTTGAACTGTGGTGTTGGAGAAGACTCTTGAGAGTCCCTTGGACTGCAAGGAGATCCAACCAGTCCATTCTAAAGATCAGCCCTGGTATTTCTTTGGAGGGAATGATGCTAAAGCTGCAACTCCAGTACTTTGACCACCTCATGTGAAGAGTTGACTCACTGGAAAAGATTCTAATGCTGGGAAGGATTGGAGGCAGGAGAAGGGGACGACAGAGGATGACATGGCTGGATGGCATCACTGACTCAATGGACGTGAGTCTGAGTGAACTTCGGGAGATGGTGATGGACAAGGAGGCCTGTTGTGCTGCGATTCATGGGGTCGCAAAAAGTCGGACATGACTGAGCGACTGAACTGAACTGAACTGAACCATCTTGCTGGGGCTTCTCCTTTGCCTTTGGACGTGGGATATCTCCTCAAAGTTGCTCCAGCACCGTGCAGCTGCTGCTCCAGGTTTGTAGGAAAGGAATATTTGAAAAAATTAACTTTATATGTGGTCAAGATGTCTAAAATTGAATTGCTATTACAAGGGTTTTTAAAATAAGCTTTCAGATTAGTAAAACTTATGTAAAACTAAAACAAGCTTCATATGCAAAAGGGCTGTTTTCTCGAATTGTTGTCTGCTTCTCATAAGAAAGCATGAAAGGTTTTTCCTTACCTTTTAGTCATGTGCTTAGAAAACCAAAATTGTGCTTTACCCAAATTATTTCCTGTGCTTTAGGTTGTCTTAATCAGATCTTCGATTACTTAAGAAGATGAAATCTTCTCAGTATTAAAAGTGATACATTTTTCTTATGTCACTTAGTTGTGTCCGACTCTGTGTGACCCCATGGAGTGTAGCCCACCAGGCTCTTCTGTCCATGGGATTTTTCAGGTAAGAATACTAGATTGGGTTGACATTTCCTGTTCCACGAGATCTTCCAGACCCAGAGATCAAATCCATATCTCCTGCATCTTCTGCACTGACAGGTTGATTCTTCACCACTGAGCCACATGGGAAGCCCTGTGTGTGTGTGTGTGTTAGTTGCTCAGCCATGTCCAACTGTTTTCAACTCCATGGACTGTAGCTTGCCAGGCCCCTCTATCCATGGAATTCTCCAGGTAAGAATACTAGAGTGGGTAACCATTCCCTTCTCCATTGATCTTCCTGACCCAGAGATCAAACCCAGGTCTCCTACATTATAGGCACATTCTTTACCTTCTGAGCCATCAGGGAAGCCCTAACTTTTTGTATTTGGCTTTGAAATAATTTATCATTACTTTGGTCAAATAGACAATTAATAATCATTTCTTAGTAGGCTGTGGTCCAGTTTAAGCAAATGTCCAAAGCCTTTTGATATTTTTGACAAACTTTCCAAAAGTTGGGTTCTAAATAAAGGCTTTCTCATCTTGAACTAACTCCAGGCTCTTCCAGGAGGTCTTTGAAAAGCTCAAAGGTTTCATCTGTCACCTTGTAAAACATTAATCAGGCTTTTGTTGTTTAGTCCCTCAGTTCAGTTTCAGTTCACTTGCTCAGTCTTGTCCTACTCTTTGCAACTCCATGGACTGCAGCACGCCAGGCCTCCCTGTCCATCACCAACTCCCAGAGCTTGCTCAAACTCATGTCCATCAAATCGGTGATGCCATCCAACCATCTCACACTCTTTCATCTCCTTCTCTTCCTGCCTTCAATCTTTCCCAGCATCAGGGTCTTTTCAAATGAGTCAGTTCTTCACATCAGGTGGCCAAAGGATTGGAGTTTCAGCTTTAACATCCATTCTTCCAATGAATATTCAGGACTGATTTCCTTTAGGATGGGCTGGTTGAATCTTGCAATCCAAGGAACTCTCAAGAGTCTTCTCCAAAACTACATTTCAAAAACATCAATTCTTCAGTGCTCAGCCTTCTCTATAACCCAACTCTCACATCCATACATGACTACTGGAAAAACCATAGCTTTGACTAGACTGACCTTTGTTGTTGGCATATCTCTCTCCATGGATATGCTGTCTAGGTTGTTCATGACTTTTCTTCCAAGGAGCAAGTATCTTTTAATTTCATGGCTGCAGTCACCATCTGCAGTGATTTTGGAGCCCAAGAAAATAAAGCCTCTCACTATTTCCACTGTTTCCCCATCTATTTGCCATGAAGTGATGAGACCAGATGCCATGATCTTAGTTTTCTGTCTGTTGAGCTTTAAGCCAACTTTTTCACTCTCCTCTTTCATTAAGAGGCTTTCTGCCATAAGGGTGGTGTCATCTGCATATCTGAGGTTATTGATATTTCTCCTGGCAATCTCTTTTCCAGCTTTTGCTTCATCCAGCCCAGCGTTTCTCATGGTGTACTCTGCATATAAGTTAAATAAGCAGGGTGGCAATATACAGCCTTGATGTACTCCTTTCCCAATTTGGAACCCATCCGTTGTTCCATATCTGGTTCTAACCATTGGTTTTTGACCTGCCTATAGATTTCTCAGTGTCTGTGATGAGAGCTTTGTACTTTCCTCCTCTTTAATAAATCCTATTCTCCTGGTACAGTGAATTTTTTAGTGTTCATGGATTCCATTCTTTGGCTCTGTGAACAAGAACTTGGATTCCCATCTCATCTTTGTTAAACAAGTCTTCTTGGTTTTGTGGTTAAGCAAACCTGCTTTCTTGAATAATCATTAACTTACAGGGGTATTCCCATATTCTTGGTGACTCATAAGCTTGCAATGCACGTCGGAGTGAGGATGGGATCTTAGTTTTCTCACTAGGGACTGAACCGTCACCCCCTACTGTGGAAGCCAGGCGTCTTAACTACTGGACCATTAGGAAGACCCCATCACGTTGGAAAGAGTTTCTTCCTCATTATCTTGGGTAAGATTGGTGTTATTTCTCCCATTTGAGTGTGTTTCATAGATTCAAGTTCTCCTTAATTTTCTGGAATACAACTGCTGTTTTTAAATAGTTCACTAGCACCAATACCTGGGTTCACCCACAAGTCTATTTCTATTATCTGTTGTTTTGCTTTGTGCCATTTTTGGTCTTGTGTCCTGGTATGCCTGTTAATTTTTTACTGTAAGCTGGACATTTTGGGTAAGACTGAAGTCTCTGGAAGGTATCACCTTCCTTTAGAGCATTCTGGATCTTTGTCAATCTGAGAGTGTAAATTGGCATCAAGTGAGTGTAGACTGAATTTGCATTGCTTTCCCTCCAAGGCTGAGCGTTTTCCATCAGGCTGTGGTTCAGTCGCTCAGTATTTTCCGACTCTTTTCCACTGCATGGACTCAGCACGCTAGGCTGCCTTGTCCTTCACTATCTACCTGCGTTTGCTCAAACTCATGTCCATTGAGCTGGTGATGCCCTTTCTCATCCTCTGGTCAAGAGAATCTTATTTCTTTGCCCTCAACCCACTTTCTGTCAGTTTGTTCGTCTCTGTTCCAGCTGTAGGGTAATCTGCATATTAAGGGATTTAATCTTTGTGCTACGTACGGCCAGCAGCAGACTTTCCCCTAGTTCTCCTCCCTGTTTGACGAGCACACGTATGACCTTTGGAGTCGCTGCAGTGGCCTAACTGGCCTTTTTATTCCCCCAACCTGCCCCGCTGCGCGCCTCCCGAGGCCCGGTCTCCCGCCTCGCTCGGAGGGAAGCCCCGGTCTCTGCACCCGGCCCATCTGGACCCAGATCCGCTCACGCCCCAGACGCTCTCCTCTCTCTTCCCTTCCTTCCTCCTCAGGCGACCACTGCCCTCGAGGCCTGTGTGGGCAAAGCCCCCATCCAACGTGGGCTTGCGCTGCCCGCGAGGCAGCCTCCCAGCGTCTACCGCTAGGCACCCGTCACGGGACACAGGAGGATGCAGGCCTCTCACTGGGTCACCACCGAGCCCCCGGCTTGCACTCGAGAAACGCTCCTTAACTGAGTGGACTGAGGCTTTTGTATCCTATTCAACGCCTTTCCACTAAAAAGTTTGCCTTTAAAAGAAATATCCTCACCGCCCTCTCAAGTCCAGCCCCGCGGGAGGCCGGCGCAGGCGCACTGAGGGCGCGCGCTGAGACCTGGGAGCCGCCCGGAGCGCGGCGGGCGGAGGCACGGGCCCAACAGCCGACGCAGCCGCGCGGGAACTCGCGCGCCAGGCCCCGCCCGCGGCTTGAACCTGAGGCCCCGCCCCCGCGCCCGGCCAATCAGCAGGCGGGGCGGCTCCACGGCGACCCTTTATGGGCGCTGCGCGGCCCCGCCCTCCGGCCCCGCCCCTCCGGCTGCCCCTCCCTCGGCGGCGGCGCGGGCGGCGCGGACGCTGGTGGCCAGGTAAGCGTGCCGGCGTTTCTCGGGTCTTTGTGCGGCTGCTGGGCCTCGGGAGGGCTCGGTTGTAGGCGGGGACGCTAGACTCCTGGAGGGGTCCTTGGGGGGCTGCCCCGGACTGAGACCCGGGAGGCTGAGGCGGACCCGGGGGGCGCCCGAGGCGTCGGGCTCGGGGAGAACCTGGGAGCCGGGGATGCATCGGAGGAGGGGCGCGGCCGTGGAGACCGACGTCCCCCGTCCGTTCTCCCGCCGAGTGAGCGGCCGCCTGGGGCTCCCTTGCTGCTGCCGCGCCGTCCCGCTCCATTTCAGTCCACAGGAACATCCCCTTAGCTTTAACTTAATTGGAGAGTCTTTTAAGGAGGAGAAACTCCTAAGATGGGTCTGTCGGGCTCTCCGCGGGGAATCCCCCACGCTTCTGGCCATGGACTTGGAAGAGATCAGTGCAGGCCCTCCTCCCCCCAGCTCCCACGATGACCCTCCGGGAAGAGCTGTAGGGACCCTGACCCTGTTTGTGCCCCGAAGCCGCTGCCCCTGTCACTCATCTGCCCCTCCTTCTGTGCTTCTTCCACCCACCTATCCATTCATCCTTTTGTCTCCCCACCCATCCGTTTCTAGGTTTCCTTCCTAATCTGCATTTCTTGTAGAGTGAGCAGTGGGTGATAGGTGTTTGCAATGGAACGCTTGCATTTCATCATAGATCTTTTTAGTGGGACTAGGGTTTTGCAATACCGTCTTGCCTTCCAGACATGGCCCAGGCCGAGGCTCCTTTCTCTGGAACCCCTGAAGTCAGGGCTGCCTCCCTGCAGCGGGCTGCATGCCTCTGAGTGTTCAGTTCGAGTTCCTTTCCTTTGTGTCTCAGCTTTAATTGTTTCGAAAATGAACACTGAGGATATTTTGCAATGGTTTCTCTCCCCTGTACAGCAGGAGACCCAGCTTCTCTATAAGCTGGTTAGGGGAGTGATGCCAGCCTTGGGTGGCCTGAAGCCACACTCGTCTGCTTCCCCGCAGCCTGGCCTTAGCTGCCCCTTCCAGTGAACAGTGACGTCAGGGAGGGGAGCAGGGCGCAGGGCGGTGGGAGGAGGGCTCCCAGCCCTTGTGTCCACTGGGCTGCCTGAACTGCCCATCCTGCCTCTGTCGCCGGGCAGGAGAAGTGCCAGTCTCGCTTCCAGAGGCAAGCACACCGCTTTACGTTCTCAAAAGCTGATTGTCCTCAGAGCAGGATGACCAGGAAGAGCATCCGCCAGGTAACTGCTGGGAGAGGCTGTGGTCCAAATAGCGGTTTCCCTCTGCTGGAGACTCCCCTGTTTCCTCTTCAGGGGCCCTATGTGGCTTGCACAGGACAACCTCCTGGAATTAACCGTTCTATTGAAGTGAACCAGGAAAGATACTGTCCTCTCAAAAAGTTAAATATTGTATGCACTTCTTACATACAGTTGCTCTTTGTTTTCAAGTTTCACCATGATTTAGAATTAAAATTGAAATTCAGAATGAAAAAAACAGTTATGACTTTCTTTTGAGAGAGAGAGAGAAGATGGCATCTTTTATCTTGGGAAAAGGCTGGAAGTTTCCCTCAAGCTTGCTGTGAGAACATATTCGGAGGCAGAGAAAGCTTGTGTGTTTTATTCCAAGTAGCGAAAGTTACTTGAGGGAGTTCCCTGGCAGTCAGGTGGCTAAGACTCTGTGCTTTTACTGCAGGGGGCCCGGGTTCAAGCCCTGGTGGGGAACTAAGATCCCACAGGTCGCCTGATGCTGCCCCCCCACCCCCCACCAAAAAAAGATGCTTGCAATCGACTTTTTAGTGCTAGCTTATGAAAACTCCAGGCAGGCAGTAGTGGGGGGTGACCCCACCACACCAGCTGCGTCTTTGGTGAGTATTTCAAAGCTGGTCTGATAGTGAGACAGCACTGAGACTGCTGATACTGATTTGCCGTAAATACCCAAAGCTCACAGGGGCCAGTGCTTGCCCGGGGCTGAGGGCCGTGGTGACCATGTGTTCCTGGCCCTCCTTCTCTGAGTCAGGGATCTGCATCTCCCACTGGCTTTCTGTGGGGGCCACAGTGTGAGCTGCTCAGGCACGGGGACCTGGCTGTGCCTGCCGGGGTGACCCAGCGGGCAGGCGAGTCACCCCCTGGCCCCACCACCACCTGGGACTCACGCTTGTCCGTCCCTCTTGTTTCCCTGTGGCGGAGTGCTGGTCTGGAGGAGGCCTGAGGGCCATGCTGTAGGCTGGGGATGGGGGCGACTCTGGTAGGTGGCTGCGCGGGGAGGCTGGGAGGGTCTCGGGTGCCACATGAGAACTGGGGCCTCGGGGTTTAGCCAGCTGCGTGGCGAGACCTTCTTGTCGATTGCAGAGGTGGGTAATGCCCCACATTTTTTGCTCAGCACTCACCGGCGAGTCAGGCTCTGCAGTGAGGATGGCCTGGGAGGCTGGGGCCTTGTGACCCCTGTGTTAGGGGCTCAGTGCCCTCCGACCGCAGTCTGGGCTGAGAAGGGGCTCTGCTAGGCTGGCCGGGGTTTTGCATCCCCTTCTCTGCCCTGGGCATCTCTCAGGGTCCGTCAGAACCACTCTCTGTTCAGATTTGGCCACACTGTGCTTTTACTGCAGGGGGCCCGGGTTCAAGCCCTGGTGGGGAACTAAGATCCCACAGGTCGCCTGATGCTGCCCCCCCACCCCCCACCAAAAAAAGATGCTTGCAATCGACTTTTTAGTGCTAGCTTATGAAAACTCCAGGCAGGCAGTAGTGGGGGGTGACCCCACCACACCAGCTGCGTCTTTGGTGAGTATTTCAAAGCTGGTCTGATAGTGAGACAGCACTGAGACTGCTGATACGATTTGCCGTAAATACCCAAAGCTCACAGGGGCCAGTGCTTGCCCGGGGCTGAGGGCCGTGGTGACCATGTGTTCCTGGCCCTCCTTCTCTGAGTCAGGGATCTGCATCTCCCACTGGCTTTCTGTGGGGGCCACAGTGTGAGCTGCTCAGGCACGGGGACCTGGCTGTGCCTGCCGGGGTGACCCAGCGGGCAGGCGAGTCACCCCCTGGCCCCACCACCACCTGGGACTCACGCTTGTCCGTCCCTCTTGTTTCCCTGTGGCGGAGTGCTGGTCTGGAGGAGGCCTGAGGGCCATGCTGTAGGCTGGGGATGGGGGCGACTCTGGTAGGTGGCTGCGCGGGGAGGCTGGGAGGGTCTCGGGTGCCACATGAGAACTGGGGCCTCGGGGTTTAGCCAGCTGCGTGGCGAGACCTTCTTGTCGATTGCAGAGGTGGGTAATGCCCCACATTTTTTGCTCAGCACTCACCGGCGAGTCAGGCTCTGCAGTGAGGATGGCCTGGGAGGCTGGGGCCTTGTGACCCCTGTGTTAGGGGCTCAGTGCCCTCCGACCGCAGTCTGGGCTGAGAAGGGGCTCTGCTAGGCTGGCCGGGGTTTTGCATCCCCTTCTCTGCCCTGGGCATCTCTCAGGGTCCGTCAGAACCACTCTCTGTTCAGATTTGGCCACAAACACAGGTGTCTGAGGAGGGGACCCTCGCAGGCCACCTTCTGGGGTCACCCTGGCCCCGCCCTCTGACAGCCTCTGGGAGGTGGGGCACTGCCCGAGGGCTGCTCCCTTCCGTGGTTGTGAGTCCGCTGACATTGTCTTATGTTGAGTGTAACACAGATTAACAGTTGCTTAGGTTCTGGAGTGTTTGAAAGGAGTCCTTTAGGCCAGCTCTGTCCTGGCACACCCACTGGGGTGCCCAGAGGCAGTAGCTGGTGCTCCATGTTTATCCTGGTAGCCGCCCCATCTGTTTGTTTACTGATGCACTTTTGTTTCTAATGAAGGATAATTTAGTGCAGTCAGTCAAACACGTTGGCTGTGCAGCTCAGTGAATTCCTTACGTTCAGGAATTTGTGGTTTGCCTAGGAAATAAGAACCAGTCAGAAATCAACACACTACCCTTCGAAAGAGGGTGACCAATCAGATGTCCTCCAGCCTGGAAATCCCCTTTCACATGAATATACCCTATATAAGCAATGTAACCCAAAACTCAGGGCTCCTTGCCATAGCCACTGCATTGGTAACGGTGGGAGCCCCAGCTTGAGCTTGTTAATAAAGACTTGCTTTTGCATCGAACACCGGCTCCCTGGTGGTCATTGGGAGATTTTGCGACTTGTGTATAACATTTGGGAGCTCGTCTGGGATCTCCCACCGGCTCCAAGGGAAGACCGATCCGGCGAGTCATCTGCAGCCGGTAAGCTTTTTTTCTTTCTTTCTAGTTTCTGGTGAAGTCTATTTTCTGGAACCGTATATGACTCAGGTGGACATGCCAGTGGGTCACCGGTGTGGGTCGTTGGGAGATGTCCTCGACCCCCTTGGAGAGGATGGAGTGCCCCTGTTCTCTGTAGACGGTAGTGGATCACTCCCTCTGAACCGGCCGGAGGCCATCGTCTTACTTTCAGTTTTGCCTTCGAACTCCCAGAGGTATATTTCTCCTGTCTCTCTGTGTGGCTGTCCGTTTTGTCTGTGTTAATTTACCAACATTTGGCTGATCCAGGGACGATGGGACAACGCCATTCTAGCCCTACACCTCTAACCCTGATTACTGATCATTTCAAGGAGGTCAAAGTGTGTGCTTATGACCTTAGTGTGGAAATCAGAAAGACTAATCACTTTTTGCAGTGCAGAATGGTCGACCTTCAATGTAGGATGGCCCTCAGAAGGCACCTTTGATTTGGAAACTGTACACCGAGTCTGAGATATCATCTTCCGACTGCAGATCGGACGCCCTGACCAAGTTCCTTATATCATAGTATGGGAAAATGTTGTGTTGCACCACCTCCCCCCGCCTTGGGTAAAACCTTTCTTGCCTCAACAGGGATTTCCCATCAATCAGGTGTTAGTGACCCGAACGAGAAAGAGCCTGAAGAACCCCAAGAAGCCTGAACCAACAGTGGCACTCTACCCTATTCTGCAGAGGGGAACAGAAGAAGAACTCCTCTTCCCTCCCCCTCACCAACTCCCTGAACCACCGCAGGCCCCTGCCATCCCTCCACCCAGGGCCAAAACACAAGAAGGGCCCCCTGCACAAAATACTCGCCATAGGCGAGCCATGTCCCTGGAGGGGCAGCAGACTCAACCGTTGCCCTCCCCTTACGAGTGGCCGGCCCCCCCGATGAGTAAGGAAACCAATCTCATCAATGTTGGCCCTTCTCTACTACTGACCTATGTAACTGGAGATCCCAGAATGCCAAGTTCTCAGATAACCCAGGAGATTTAACCAATCTTTTAGAGACTGTGCTCTTTACCCACCAGCCCACCTGGGACGACTGCCAACAGCTGCTCCAGATTCTCTTTACCACAGAAGAGAGAGAAAGAATTCAGAATGAGTCCTAGAAAAGGGTCCCAGGGGCAAATGGAGAACCCACCACTAATATAGAGGAAATTAGCACCTCTTTCCCTTTATCATGACCTGACTGGGATTACAGTACGGCACAAGGTAAGGAGAGGCTCCGGGTCTACCGCCAGAGTCTCTTGGGGGTGCTTAAGGCAGCTGCATGGAAACCCGCTAACTTAGCTAGAGTAGGAGATGTTCAACAGGGCCCCACCAAGAGCCCAGCAGCCTTCCTGGAAAGGCTGATGGAAGCTTTTAGACAATACACCCCTATGGATCCAGAAGCAGAAGGCACCCAGGCCTCCTTGATAATGCGCTTTGTCAATCAGGCGGCCCCTGATATTAGGAAAAAAGCTACAAAAGTTAGATCGCCTGGGTGAAAAGAGTATCCAAGATTTAATAACAGTAGTAGAGAGTCTATAACACCCGAGAGACCCCCGAGGAAAAACAAGCCAAAGCAGCAGACCACCAGACCAGTAACATGGCACGCATCCTGCTGGCCGCTACAGTTCCTGACTCGGGAGAGTGGGAGTGCCACTTGCGCCGCCTAGCTACTGAACATAAGAATCGTCCCCGTACGCAACCAGCATTGGGAAAAAACCAATGTGCTATTGTAAAGAAGAGGGACATTGGGCCAAAGAATGTCCCAAGACAAAAAGGGGCCACGAAACACTCCTATCCTGGCCATTGAAGAACTGAGCAACTAGGGAGGATGAGGTTTGGCACCCCTCCCTGAACCCAGGGTAACCCTAAAAGTGGAGGGGACCCCAATTGACTTCCTTGTCAACACGGGGGCTCAATATTCAGTTTTGCTAGAGCCCCAGGGAAAACTGGCCTACAAGACCTCTTGGGTGCAGGGGGCTACTGGGATGAAACAATACCAATGGACTCCCTGAAGATCAGGGGACTTGGGTGCGGGCCAGTATCCCACTCTTTCATGGTTGTTCCAGAATGCCCCTTCCTGCTGTTAGGACGAGACCTGCTGACCAAAATGGGAGCCCAGATTCACTTCCTCCCGGGGGAAACTAAAATACTCGACCAGGTGGGTAACCCAATCCAAGTACTGATCATCCAATTAGAAGATGAATATCAGTTACACCAGAAACCTACACTGCCCCCGGTGGACATTCAGAAATGGCTAGACAAATTCCCTGATGTGTGGGCCGAGACAAGGGGAACCGGCTTTGCGGGCACCGCCTTCCTATATACATAGATGTCAAGCCAGGGTCCGACCCCGTCCGGGTCCAACAATACCCCATGACCCTGGAGGCCCGACGGGATCACCCCCAATATCCGCAGACTCCTGGCCCAGAAGATCTTGAGACCCTACCAATCAGCCTGGAATACCCGCCTCCTCCCTGTCAAAAAACCCAATTCTCATGACTATCGGCTGGTACAGGATCTACGAGAAGTCAACCGCCGAGTTTTAGATAGTCACCCCACTGTGCCGAACCCATACAACCTCCTGAGCTCAGTCCCACTAGACCAACACTGGTATACGGTCCTAGATTTAGAAGGCACTTTCTTCAGCCTTCCCCTGGCGCCCAGAAGCCAGGCTCTTTTTGCCTTTGAATGGTCTGACCCAGAAGAGGGAATTAATGGATAGCTGACCTGGATCTGGCTGCCGCAGGGATTCAAGAATTCCCCCACCGTCTTCAGCGAGGCCCTTCATGAGGACCTGGGTGAGTTTAGACAACAACACCCCCAACTAACCTTGTTACAATATGTAGATGACCTCTTGATTGTAGCCAAGGATCAACAAACCTGCCTCACGGGCACCCAAGACCTACTGCAGGCCCTTGGACAATTAGGATACCGAGCCTCAGCTAAAAATGCTCAAATATGCCAACCGGAGATCACCTACTTGGGGTATGTAGTGAAAGAGGGGCAGAGGTGGCTGTCGGGGGGCACGAAAGGAGACAGTACTCAAAACCCCTATCCCAGATTCACCTCAAAGGGTGAGAGAATTTGGGGGGTCTGCTGGCGTCTGCCGCCTTTGGATCCCTAATTATGCGGAACTGGCTAAACAGTTATATGAAGCCACAAAGGGTACCACCCCTTTCAGCTGGACGGAACAGATGGAGATGGCTTTCAAAACTATTACAACAGCCCTGCTGTCAGCCCCAGCTCTAGGGTTGCCTGATGTTATAGAAACCTTTCCTGTATGTAGATGAAAAACAAGGAGTGGCAAAAGGGGTATTGATGCAACAACACTTGGGACCTTGGTAGCAGCCGGTGGCTCACTTGACTAAACGCTTAGGCCCCGTGGCGTCAGGCTGACCACACGCATCCATGTGATTGCAGCAGTGGTCCTAACAGTCAAGGATGCAGATAGACTGACACTGGGGCAAGAGCTGCATATCACCGCCCCCCATGCCATTGAGGGCACACTAAAACAACCCCCAGATAGGTGGGTCAGCAACGCTCGGCTGACCCACTGCCAGGGACTACTGCTAAACCCCTCCAGAATCATCTTTCTGCAGCCGACTGCTCTCAGCCCGGCTACACTGCTTCCTAACCCGGATTTGAAAGCCGCCGTCCACGACTGCAGCGACATACTAGCCCAGGTACATGGGACGCGAGAGGACTTGCAAGATCGCCCTCTAGCAGATGCTGAAGTCACCTGGTATACGGATGGGAGCAGTTTTGTCCAAAATAGACTCAGGTATGCAGGGGCAGCTGTAACCACTGAAACCCAAATCATACGGGCAGAAGCATTACCCCTGGGCACCTCGGCTCAAAGGCTGAACTAATCGCCCTAACCAAAGCTCTCCAGTTGGGAGAGGACAAGAAACTTAACATGATCACTGAGAGCCGATGTGCCTTTGTACTGCCCATATTCACGGAGCCATTTACGGAGAGAGGGGCCTCCTCACGGCTGAGGGTAAGACAATAAAAAATAAAGAAGAAATAAAGGCCCTCCTCAGCATTGTGGCTTCCTGAAAAACTAGTCATAATACACCGCCTGGGACACCAGGAGTCGGACGCTCCAACCTCAGGAGGAAAAAACTTGGCAGATAAGGCAGCCCGAGATGCTGCCCAGGGCACCGTGATCGAAGCCACCCTTCAGCTGCTTGACCCTGGAAGCCCTGTTTTGCCAGCTCTGCCCGACTACTCACTCAGAGACTTAGACTGGATAAAAGGTTTGCCCATGACCCAACAATTGACCAGGTGGTGACAGGCAGCGGATAGCTCCCTGATCCTCCCGCCGCAGTTACTGACAGTTACCTGGCTCCGTCTCCCCTGGGGCATACATAGAAGGCAGTGTCCCGCAAAGCTGCCCTTTGCCAGGGACTGCTACACCCAGGGTTATTAGGCCATGTTACATCATTTTCTTCTCCATCTTCGTACTAAGATCCCTTGGTTTGAATCCTGGTTCAACTCATCCCCCTGGTTCGAAACCCTTACATCTTCGTTGGCAGGGCCCCTGATTATTCTGCTCCTGCTACTCACCTTCGGACCATGTTTATTAAATAAATTAGTGCCTTCATTAAAAGCCACATCAACATGGTGCAGCTCATGGTGCTCAGATCCCAGTGTGCAGCGCTACCCTTAGTGGGAGACAATATAGAACTAACCACAGACCCATGATTGGGTCAGTCCTGGATGCTTGAGAAGGGGGGAATGAAGAGCCTAAGCTACTCCATCTTGTCTAATAGGAGACCTACATTTTGTAAAGTTCCAGGAAAGTTCAGTTCAGTCGCTCAGTTGTGTCTAACTCTTTGTGACCCCATGAATCGCAGCACGCCAGGCCTTCCTGTCTATCACCATCTGCCGGAGTTCACTCAGACTCACATTCATCGAGTCCGTGATGCCATCCAGCCATCTCATCCTCGGTCGTGCCCTTCTCCTCCTGCCCCCAATCCTTCCCAGCATCAGAGTCTTTTCCAATGAGTCAACTCTTCCCATGAGGTGGCCAAAGTACTGGAGTTTCAGCTTTAGCATCATTCCTTCCAAAGAAATCCCCGGGCTGATCTCCTTGCAGTCCAAGGGACTCTCAAGTCTTCTCCAACACCACAGTTCAAAAGTGTCAATTCTTTGGCACTCAGCCTTCTTCACAGTCCAACTCTCATATCTATACATGACCACTGGAAAAACCATAGCCTTGACTAGACGGACCTTAGTCGGCAAAGTAATGTGTCTGCTTTTGAATATGCTATCTAGGTTGGTCATAACTTTTCTTCCAAGGAGTAAGCATCTTTTAATTTCATGCTTGTGATTACCATCTGCAGTGATTTTGGAGCCCCCCAAAATAAAGTCTGACACTGTTTCCACTGTTTCCTCATCTATTTCCCATGAAGGGATGGGACCAGAGGCCGTGATCTTAGTTTTCTGAATGTTGAGCTTTAAGCCAACTTTTTTGCTTTTCTCTTTCATTTTCATCAAGAGGCCTTTCAGTTCCTCTTCACTTTCTGTCATAAGGGTGATGTCATCTGCATATCTGAGGTTATTGATATTTCTCCCAGAAATCTTGATTCTTTCTTGTGTTTCTTCCAGCCCAGCGTTTCTCGTGATGTACTCTGCATAGACATTAAATAAGCAGGGTGACAATATACAGCCTTGACGTACTCCTTTTCCTATTTGGAACCAGTCTGTTCCATGTCCGGTTCTAACTGTTGCTTCCTGACCTGCATATAGGTTTCTCAAGAGGCCGGTCACATGCTCTGGTATTCCCATCTCTTTCAGAATTTTCCACAGTTTATTGTGATCCACACAGTCAAAGGCTTTGGCATAGTCAATAAAGCAGAAATAGATGTTTTTCTGGAACTCTCTTGCTTTTGCCATGATCCAGCGGATGTTGGTGATTTGATCTCTGCTTCCTCTGCCTTTTCTAAAACCAGCTTGAACATCAGGGAGTTCACGGTTCACGTATTGCTGAAGCCTGGCTTAGAGAATTTTGAGTATTACTTTACTAGCATGTGAGATGAGTGCAATTGTGCGGTAGTTTGAGCATTCTTTGGCATTGCCTTTCTTCAGAATTGGAATGAAAACTGACCTTTTCCAGTCCTGTGGCCACTGCTGAGTTTTCCAAATTTGCTGGCATATTGAGTGCAACACTTTCACAGCATCATCTTTCAGGGTTTGAAACAGCTCAGTTGGAATTCTATCACCTCCACTAGCTTTGTTCGTAGTGATGCTTTCTAAGGCCCACTTGATTTAACATATGCTCCGGTGTGCTGGGCGAGCCGGCTTCTCCAGAGCACTGCTCCTCACGCCCTTCCTCCCATCGCGCTGCAGTGCCAGAGCCAGAGCCAGAGCCGTGGAGCAGCATGGCTTCCGCTAGGGTGAGTGACAGCAAGAGGCGGGGGAAGGCTGGGCCCCGGAGTTTCCTACCTTCCCTGTCCCCTCTCCCATCAGCCCATCCTCCAGCCCTGCTCACTGGCCACTTGCACCTGCCTCTGTCCCACCCTCCCTGGGCCGAAGTGGGGGACCATCCGGGGAGATTGGCCTTGCAGGCCTGTGACCCATGCAGTCGGCAGGGTCCTCTCTCACCGGGATCCAGGGCGGCGGGGAGTGCTCTGCTGTCTCTACCCCGACATTCCATTCCGAAGAGTTACTGACACAGACCCTATACCCGCCTGTTGCTCTGAGCCCTCTCCTTTATTTCTTTTGGAAAGTTCTCAGCTGGACTTCAACTGTTAATTTTCTCTCCATTTCTGAAAGGGTTTGTGCACAAAGATTTCTCTCTCTCTTTCTGTCTCATTCTCTCTCGCTCTCTTTATTTTAACTTTCAATTTTGTGTGGGAATAGAGAAGAGTAACAACGTTCTGATAGTTTCAGGTGAGGAGCAAAGGGTCTCGGCCATGCATATAGCTGTATCCATTCTCCCCAGAGTCCCCTCGCCCTAGAGCCTCGTCCTTACACAGCAGGTCCTGGCTCTGGGGCGGTATTCCTGCTGGAGGACAGGTAAGGCAGCAGCTCTGTGGAGGTCCTGGTGGGCCGGTCTGGGCTGCAGAGGACTCAGGAACCAGAGTCATGAGACAAAGGAGTCACTTGAGGAATTAGAGTTGACATTCTGGTGAGAGAGCTGCAAATGGAGGGTCTCCAGGGTCAGAGGAATCGGTCATCTCTGGGGACCCTTTCTACAGCCTGGAAACCCGGGGGTAGAGGCGTGTGGTGTTTTCCTTGAAACTGAAAGCATCTCTCTCAGGGTGTGGATCAGCAGCTAAAGCCACGCTGTGCTCACAGTCTTTTCTTTCCCTTTGGGGAGCCCTCCGCCCTCTGTACCACTCCCCCACCTCGATTCTGAGCATGATCAGATGCTCAGCGGCTCTGGGCCATGGCACACCGGTGTCCGGGAGTGGTCATCGTGGGCTGACCCAGGCTGAGCGGCCTGGCCCAGTGAGAGCAGGATTCGGGCAGCAGAGTGTTCCTACGGACCGGCAAGGTGTTTCCTTGCCCAGCCATTTGTGATGCTTGTCTGACAGGATGGGCCACCGGGACACAGGATGTGTAGACGGGAGCCCTGCACGCGCTGTGAGCCGCACTGACCATCCAGGACCAGGAGGTCAGTGGGGACAGCCCCAGATTCCCGCCGTTAGGTGGAGTCTCTGGGAGGGGTTGGTGGGGTGCCTCCCACCTCCATGATGAAGTCAAGTGTCTCGAGGGAAGGGTCTGAGAGCCAGGGTTCTGTAGGGTCGGAGGTTGGGAAGACTGACCACTGACTTCAGCAGAGAGGCAGGAGTTCAGACTGCATACTTCCTTTACCCAGGAGGAACTCAGCGGAGACCCTTTTGAATTCCTGGATGATCACCCTCAAGGCAAACTTTTGGTGAGTTGGAGCCACTGTCTCAGCGCCTTCCTCCCCTCCCCACTGGTCTCTCTTGTCCTTGGGGCTGCTGCATGTGCACAGAGCTCCAAGGAGTGGAGGATGAAGGTGGAATCCCTGAAGTCTGAGGTGGTGCATCCTTGTTGGCACCAGCCTCCCCACTCAGCGCACAGAGGCCAGAGCCCTGGACTCAGCTTCCTGCTATGAGCCCCGTGGGCCTGGTACTGGGTTCAGAGGCCAACCACTGCTCGCAGGTACAACCGAGCACTGGGGTTCGTTCTTCGAGGGGAACTGAGGGGCCAGGCCCAGTCTCTGGGAGAAGTCCTTGGGTCTGCAGAGCTGTTGACCGGAAGGCAGGCAGTTTGCATTCATGGGATTCTCAATCCCAGCGTCTCCCAAGGGCTGGGAGGCCTCCGTCAGGTCAGGACCAGGGTCTGCCTCGCCCAGGGCTGGTCCCCGACTGCCCCCCATCCCTGCAGGGATCCCTGCAGGGCCCAGTCCCTTGCCTCAGGAAGCGCTGCAAGGACTGCGCCGCAGATTCCTGAGGCGCTTGGTCTGTGTCGTCTGGATTCCAGAATCTGGAAGAGAGTATCTGGGCCAGAGCCCTGCGGTGGTTCCAAGGCATTCTGCAGAATGTCCAGCAGTGGTGTTGGGATGAGCTGACCTGGCTGCGAGAGAAGGCGGCGGCCTTCCTGGAGGCCGTCTGCAGTGTGGTGAGGGTCGTCCACAGAGTGCTGAGGGATTTCTGCCCCTCTGTGGGGCAGCACATCCCAGAAACCTCATCCAGGTCTAGGAACTCATGCTGTGTGTTCTTCCAAGTCTGCTGTTGTTCATTTGACCTGTGCTTTTTCCTGGAAACGTCCTTCCCAGCAGACTTGCATGAGTCTTAAACCTAAACCTGTGACATGTGGGGGCTCCCTTAGCCCTATCTTCTTTCCACCACCTAAATGACTGAACCTCCCAGCCCCAGGCTCAGAGCTTTCCCTTCCAGCTGTGCCCAAGAAACACCTCTACTTTGCTAATCCAGCTGCCTTTTAAGGATATCAGAAGTCGCACTGTGTTCTCAAATTCCTATGCTGAAATCCTCTGAATGCCACATCATCTGGAGGTGGTCTTTACAAGGCATCTAGTTAAATGGGGTCCTTAGAGTGGGCCCTGATCCATTATGACTGGTGACCTTATGAAAATGGGGGATTAGGAGACACGTACACGTCTGGAAAGGATGCTGTGTGGATGTGGAGATAGTTTTCTATAAGCCTAGGAGAGACCTGGAACACAGGTCTCCCTCAGAGCTCTCAGAAGAACCATACCTACTGACACCTTGACCTCAACTTCTAGGCTCCACTGGAGAGAGTAAATGTGTGTTGTTGATACACGGGCCTGTGGTTCTTTGTTATGGTGGCCCTGGGTCTGGAAGACATATGACAAGGCCATGGAGGTGCTGGGCTGAGACAGGCTGTTGCCTCAGCAAGGAGGCTGCCAGGCTGTGAGCGACAAGGCCTGTGGGCCAGCCCAGGGCAGGGAGACAGGTGCCATTTCGCTTTGGATCGAGGGCCCCCCAGAGGGCTCAGCGCCCAGACGGCCTTCATTGCCTGCTGAAGGCCCCACTCTGTGTGTCAGGCAGCCAGGTCCCTGGTGTCAGCAACTGTGCCAAGCTGTTTGGGTCCTTAGGAACGGGCCACACAGCCCACCCCAGGACGCTGAACCCCAGCCTGCCTCTCTGGGCCCTCTGGGATGTTTCTCACCCTGTCCTGCTTCTGTGAAATCCAGCCAACCCACATTGCTGGGGACCCCACATCAGCCCTGAGACCACCCCTGATCACCATGCCCCAAGTCCTGGGTGACACCACGGGTCACACATAGATGATGCTCCACAGTCAGCCCACGTGCACCTTCTTTTTGGTTAGCACACTGGAGCCAGAACTGCCCACTTTCAGGGGGACATGCTGGTGCATCTGAAACCCCTCTCCACTCCTCCACACCTGAGCCTCTGATGCCCTCTTTGAGAGGTCGAGCATGGTTGGGCATGTTCGGGCATGTCACAACCAAAAGCCCCAGAAAAGTGTCCTGGAAGGTCCCAGCGGTTGGCCACCGCCCAAACAGGAACTGGAAGCGGACCAAACTTCCAGCAACCAACCCCTGGCCTGGCCCAATCAAGTGTCAATCATCACTACAGCCCCTGCTTCCTACCTTATGTGGGAGGACCTGGCTTGAACACCAGCCCTGACTATAAAACCTCATGCCCACCCCCCATACCTCGCAGACTCCCTTCCCTTGCCCGCTCCCTGCCGGGAGTCTGCCCGAGAGCGACCGCCCAATAAAGGTTTCCATTGACGGTCCTTAGGTGTGGCTTTTTCTTCCCGCGGCGTTTTTAACACTCTTGGGAACTGCTTGGCTCCCATCAGCTCATGCTGGCCGGAAGGCTGTGGACTGGTCCCCTCTCAGTCTTGGTTCACTGCCTCCTCAACGTTCCTGGGTGATGAGTGGGTGGAATCTAAGACACCTCATTGACTGCTCCCCACCCCAGACTCATCACAGAATTCAGGATTTAAAAATCAGTGCCTCTGCAAATCTGCTTTTGGAATATTCCACACACAATGACCCAGGAAGGGAGTTGCCTGGTGGTCCAGTGGTTAGAATCTGGTGCTCTCACTGTCATAGCCAGAGTTAAATTTCTAGTCTCAGAACTAAGATCCCTCAAGTGGCTTGATCTTGCCAAAAACAAAACAAATCAAAACAGAGAGAGCATGACTTTGGAAGCTGAAAATGCAGATTCCATGTCCTCATCTGCATTTACACTTGGGTCTGGAGACAGGAATCTGCATCTGAACAAGCTGGGTGGGTGGGGAGTGGGCCTCCTGGGCAAGGGAGCTTGGCCAGCAGCTGCATCTCTTTGTCTTGTGGCTTTTCTGTGTCTCTGGCAAGTTCTCTAACCTCGTCTTGTGTTTACAGAGCCCACCTGTGGCCTGGGTGAGAGGCTCACCCCCTCATGAGTGGAGTGACATACCCACCCTTTCTTAATGTGCCACCAGCCTCAGCGGGCCCACAGTGCTGCAAGAGCTGACCCCGGGGCATGGAGCCCAGCGTGGTCACGACCAGAAGGGGGATGACAGCCAGGTGTCTTCAACCAGCCAAGGACCTGGGAATTCAAAGGCACCAGAAGCCATGTGGGCCTCTGTCAGGACCCTTTCTAAGTACGAGGAGGAGGAAACTTGTATTTGAAAAGCTTGTCAGCCCCAAAGCAGGATAATAAAAATAACGGGAGAGAAAACCCTTCATTTCCTCGGAGCAGTGATGGAGCCAGGCTGAAGTTTGGTGGCAGGTACTTGACAGACCAGAAGCACTGTTTTACAGACGAGGCTGGAATCCAGCATTGCTGGGGGACAGGGTGGCTGAGAATGAGCTGGGGGGCAACCAAAAGTTGGTTGGAGGGACCCAGAGAGGGATGTCCCATGAGACATTTGAGGTTGCTTTCGCTGTGACAATGGACACTTCTCCAGCCTCTCAGACTTCATGAAGTCTGCTTCACAAAAATGGCACATTACATTCAATTATGTTTTTTAAAGAATGGGAAGTAAAGATACAAAATATTAAAATATAAACACTTAAAACTTTAGTATTTCAAAGAGCAACACCGGAAAAGTAAAAAGACAACTCACAGAATGGGGACAAAAATTTGCAAATGATACATATGGTAACAGCATGGAACGAGAAAACATTTACCACTGTCATCTGTGGTCTTGCACGCTCAGTGCTGTCTCCGTGACCCCATAGACTGTAGCCCCCACCCACCCCCGGGTCCCTCTGTCCATGAGGTTTTCCAGGCAAGAATATTGGAGTGGGTTGCCATGTCTTCCTCCTGGGGATCTTCCCTGACCCACGGATTAAACCTGGATCTCTTGCATTGCAGGCAGATTCTTTACCACTGAGCTACCCGGAAAGCCTTGGGAAATAGTCTAGTGGTTCCTCAAAAAGTTAAAAGCAGACTTAGGGATTGCCTGGTAGAGGGCTCTGGAGGATGATGGCTTAGGTGTGCAGGATGTTTTCCTGAGATGATAAAAGTGTTCTGAAATTGCTGGTGGTGATGGTTACTAGTACTATGCATTAAATTAGGCACTTTCCTGGGTGAATTATATGATATGTGAATTACATCTCACTAAAACTCTATAAATAAAATGATTCAGGCCACAGTGAGACATGAAATACCTTTCAGGAGGTGGCCTTCCTGAGACAGATATGGAGGTCCCCAGTGTGGCATCTCAGGGAGCCAGATCTCCAGAGATAAGTCCTGGAAATGAGGCGTGCAGCTGAAACAAGTAAGCCACTCAGCCATGTCTGACTCTGTGACCGGATGGACGATGCAGTCCATGGAATTCTCCGGGCCATGATAGTGGAGTGTGTTCCTTTCTCCAGGGGGATCTTTGCAACCAGGGATTGAACCCAAGACTCCCGCATTGCAGGCAGATTCTCTACCCTCTGAGCCACAAGGGAAGCCCGCAGTTGAAGCAAGAGCAGTTCTGTTGTCTCCCTCCCGCCCTGGAGTTCTGAGCTGGCTCAGGGAAGGATCTGGACCTCTGGGTGTGAGAAGGGAGTTTCAGACAACTGAAGGGCTCCTAAGGGGCAGCTGGGGTCTGTTGAATCCAAGAGAGACTTTCCCTGAAGAGTGGGATTCCTAGGTTTGTCTCCATAGGGTGCACACGCATGGCCCATCAGGAGGCCGGTTCCTCTTCAAGGATATTAGACACTGAATCGTGTTCCCCTAACTGCACGCAGTAAAGTCCTAAGCACCAGCACCTGGAGGTGGGTCTTTCCAGGGAATCAAGTTAGCATGAGGTCCTTAGGGTGAGCCCTAATCCATTATGATGATGACCTCCGAAAACAGGGAATTAGGAGACAGATACTTGTCTAGGGAAGACGCCATGTAGACCTAGAGACAACCGTCTAATGCCTAGGAGAGAAGTCTGGAACACATGCTTCCCACAGGGTTAGCAGAGCAATCGCTGCCTGCTGACGGCTTGATTTCAATTTCGAGGCTCCACTGTGAGAGTAAATGTGTGTTGCTGAGTCCTGAGTTTGTGGCTCTTTGTTCTGGTGGCCCTGGGTCTCTAAGACAGATGCCAGGCCATGGCTGTGAGGGGCTGAGGTCTCCGGGGGAGGTGGGCCAGTCAGTGAAAGTCAAGCGCTGTGGGGCTGGCCAGGGCCATGGAGACCCCTGGCACATGGACTGAGGACCGGGGGCTGGACCAGGGCTCAGGAGAGCCTGGTAGCTGGGCCCAGATGATCAGCAGGGCTCCCTGCAGCCCCTTCTGAGGGACACATCCTGTGGGTGAGGCACACAGGCCCGGCCCTGCCCTGGATTCCGGGCCCCTGGGAGACTCTCCACCCCAGGGCCACTGCAGGTCCTGTGACTTCCTGAGGGCAGGGCGCTGCAGAATCTTCTCTGGATGTGGAGTGCCGTGCAGTCTGTTCGAGGACACTGGTCGGCTCCCCTGGAAGCTTCCTCAAACTATCATCCCAAGTCTGGACTTTCCCTGGTCCCTCCCCTTACTCTAACCAATGGTGGGGGGGTATGTCCCAAGCTGGGCTCAGAGATCCCAACCCAGCTCAGGGAGGAGGGGCCCTGATCCCTGGACCCTGAGTGTAAGGGACACGCCCTTCCTGCCTCAGCCCCTCACCTCTGGCTCCCTGTCTTCCCCTCCTTCTGACTCTCCCCTTCCCCTCTCAGTTTCTGCTTCTATTTCTGTCTCAGTTTCCGTCTCAAACACTCTCAGCCTACCCTGTCCCCTCTTCCAGCAGGGCTCCACCCTCTCCTCCCCTCCCTGGCCGGCTCTTAAGTGCCTGGGGCTCAGCGGGCAAGGAGGCAGTGCTCAGCTGGAGCTCTGGTTGCAGGATCTTGGGTGAGGGGCTCTGGGGAGCCCAGTGTGGGGGTGGGGGAGACCTGCAGGTGGAGGACCCTCCAGGGTGGTGGGCGGACCCACTTCACTGAAACACTTTTCCTCCCACTCTTCCTTGACCAGATCCCAGCTGGAGGACCCTAATCCACCATGTGCTTCCCTAAGGTGAGTGATGACGAGAGACCAGGGGAGAGTGGGCCTGTGGTCTCAGTTGCGGTCTGTCCTGGCTCCCACAGGCTCAGCCCCAGCCCTGCTGACTTCTCTGTGCACAGCAGCCTCTTCCCACCCTCCCTGGGCGCTGGGGTGGCTTCAGGGGAAAGTGAAAGTGTGAGTTTCTCAGTAGGGACTGATTTTGAACTCGGGAACTGTAGCCCACCAAGCTCCCCTGTCCATGGGCTTCTCTAGGCTGAGATGCTGGAGCGGGTGGCCATTTCCTTGCCACTGGGGAAGCAGAGGGTCAAAACATGAGATCCGTGCCATCAAAGCGCCTCGTCTCACAATGACCCTGGTCGAATGCTCCTCTGGCACAATCCTGAAATTCTGCATAATGGTTTAGAAACACGCTCCAGTTTCCTGTTGCTCTGAGCCCTTTCCTTAGGTAGCAGGTCCTGGCTGTCGGGCTGGGGCTCCTGCTGGGAGGGTGGTCTGGGGGGCAGCTCAGTGTGGACCCCTGTGTTGGGACTGAGAAGGAGCAATGGACCTTGGAGGGAGTGTAGGAATTACAGTCCCATGCTGGTGGGGGCGCCGGATGGGGAGTGTCTGCAGTGTCCGAGGAATCAGCCATCCTCGGGCTCCTTCTAATGCTTATTCCTATTTATTGAATTTCTTCTGTCTCTGAGGGATCTTAGTTGCAGCATGTGGGGTCTAGTTGGCTGGCCAGGATTTTCAGAGAAAAGCTGAAACCATTTCTCTCAGGGCCTGGATCAACAGCTAAAGCAACGCTGAGCTCAGAATCTATTCTTATTTTGGGGGGTGCCCTCCGCCCTCTGTCCCAATCAACTACCTAGTTCTGAGAGTGACCAGAGGCTCAGGGGCTCTGGGCCATGGCACACTGGTGTCTGGGAGTGGTCATCGCGGGACGAGCCAGGCTGAGCGGCCTGGCCCAGTGAGAGGAGGATGCGGGCAGCAGAGTGTCCCCACGGCCCCACGAAGTGTTTCCTTGTCCAGTCGGGTGTGATGCTGGGCTGACAGGATAAGCCCCCCGGGACACAGGCTGTGCAGACGGGAGCCCTAAAGCGCTGTGAGCTGCACTGACCTCGAAGGCCAGGAGGGCATCGGGGATGTCCGCCCTTAGGTTGAGCCTCCCGAGGGGTCAGTGGGCACCTCCCATCTCAGAGATGGAGTCAAGTGTCTGGAGGGAAGGGGGCTGGGGGCCGGGGCTCTGCAGGGTCAGAGGTCGGAACGACTGGCCACTGTCACCGTTAGCGCCTCAGACAGGAGAGGACAGCGCCAGTTCCTCCCTGGCCAGCTTTCAGTGGGACCACGGAGGGCTAGGCGTCTGGGAACTGGGTTGACCCCCTACTCCAGGGTAAGGGTCCTCCTTGGCGGAGGTGGTTATGTAAAACAGGTCTCAATGGTTACAAGACCAGATCCTGAGTTTCACTGTTATCTCCACAGGGAGTCCCACGTAACCTGGCTTTTCTGAGGGTCACACTGGTAAGAAGCTCATCCCCATGAGTAGCTGAGGGGCTCAGGAGGCCTGGGTTCTGCTGGGTGAAGCTGAGAAGGATCTGGCCCACCTGGGACCCAGCAGGGAGAAGAACCGAACTTCTTTTACTCAAGTCCATCTCTGTTTACAGCACTGCTGGGTGGATCGTTACTGTGATAAGCTTGGAAATGAACCAGAGGAAGCACAGGTGGGTCAGTGTGCCCCACCCCCCACCCTCCCCAGTGAGAGGGAGGTGGGGTGGGTTCACAGTCACCGTGATGATGAGGGTCACAGCTCAGCACCCAATCCTTACACTGAACAGACGCACACCTGTGTGGCAGGTGAGTGTACAGGGAGGAGATACAGAGGCCCAGGGATGCTGAGGGTGGCGTCCAGACCACAAGGCAACGAGGGCAGGGCAGGGATGCCAGAGCATGGTCCCCAGGTTGAGAGTTAGCTATTGGGGTGACTGGGCAGAGATGAGAACTAGCTGGGGCTTGGGATTCAGGGTAAAAGTGAGAGAGGGTGGGGGTGTTTTAAACAGTTGTTTTTTCCCACCAGATGGAGGTAGCCCTAGCAGAGATGGAGGTGAGTTTGGACCTTGCCCCCTGCTAAGGGTAGTCCTCAGAGTTGGATCAGCCAGGGTATGGGGTCTGGGGCCCTGGCTCCCTTCAGACTCCCCTGGATGCATGGGAGGCCACAGTGGGGACCACCTACCTTAACAGCAAGGCAGGAGTGCAGACTGCACACTTCTCCCCAGGAGGAACTCAGCGAGGATGTCTGTGTATTCATAGAAGATCACATTCAAGAGAACCTTCCTGTGAGTTGGAGCCACTGTCTCAGCGCCTTCCTTCCCCACCCCACTGGTCTCTCTTCTCCTTGGGGCTGATGTGTTCACAGAGCTCCCTGGAGTTGGGGATGAATGGGGAGGTCCCTGAAATCTCAGGTGGTGCAGCCTTGGGGCATCCACCTCCCCACTCAGCGCATGGTGGCCAGAGCCTTGGACTCAGCTTCCAGCCTGATGAGGCCTGTGGGTCTGGTGCTGGGTTCAGAGGCCAACCACCTGCAGGCAGGTACATCCAAGCACCAGAGTTCACTCTTCGAGGGGAACCCAGGGGCCAGGCCCAGTTCCTGGGAGAAGTCCTGGTGTCTGCGGAGCTGTTGGGCTGAAGACAGGCAGTTCGGTTTGGGCTGGGCTGGGCTTCTTGGTCCCAGCATCTTCCAAGGTCTGGGAGGCCTCGGTCAGGTCAGAATCAGGGTCTGCCTCGCCCGGGGCGGGTCCCTGAAAGGCCCCCATCCATGCAGGAGTCCAGTCCCTTGCTTCTGGAAGCACGGCAAGAAGTACGCCGCAGATTCCAGAAACCCTCAGTCTCTGCCTATCTGGAGGTCCAGAATCCGGAAGAGAGCATCTGGGCCAGAGCCCTGCGGGGGTTCCAAGGCATTCTGGAGAGTCTCCTGCAGCAGTGTTCGGACGTGCTGACCTGGCTGTGGGAGAAAGCAGCGGCCTGCCTAGAGGCCATCTGCAGTGCGGTGAAGGCCGTCTGGGGAGTGCTCACGGATTTCTGCTCCTCTGTGGGGCAGCTCTTCAGAAACCTCATCCAGGTCTAGGAGCCCCAGGTGATTCTGGAGGAACTCCACCTCATCCAGAAGGCCCTGCCCGATCCCCTTCCCAGAAACCATCTTCTCAAGCACCCTTTACCCTCCTGCTAACCCTTGACCCATCCTTTAACTGCCCTCACCTCCTGTCTTGCAGGGACGACACCACAGCATTAGGCCAGATTTCCCTTTTCCAGGTCTGAGCTGCCTGTCAGGGACCGGGATGCTCTGCTGACCCAGGGATGTGAGGAAGTGAGAGGGTAACAGGTAGGAAGGCCATGGGTCTCCAAACGGAGGAAATAGCCTGCAAGTGTCCGACATTTTATCTCTCTTAAGAGGCAGGAGGAAACAAACTAGGGATACTTCTTCCTTCTCTATACACATTTAAAAGGAGGTTTCTCTTCACATGCTGTGTTCTCATAATGATACCTGGTTTCACCTGAAGTTAACCATTGCCTTTTTCTTAAGGAAATGTTTATCTTAAGCTATGCTAACGTACTGTGCATTTACCCCAAACTCTGTCTTCAACTCGGTTCTGCCTTTTGGGCTCAGATCCTACGTGATAATCAAGCAATATGTTATACTCCGATATTGTTCCTCTAATCTATGTAAAGGAAACTATATGTATGGTGATCTGCCCTTCTTCAAGATTCAGGTTAATCATTTTATGGCCTAAGATAAACCATTTGGAGCCAAGGTTATCCCAAAATTCATCTTATGGGTGAGGGGCCTGGTGCCATTCTAAGTTTTGAGACATTCCTTTCTTTCATTAACAGACTGCTGGTGACTATATGACATCCAGCTAAAGACTAGCAGGGGGGTATTCTTTCTGCCTCCTTCTGATGCCTATGTCAGAAGCTTTCTCTATCTCCTTTACACTTTAATAAAACTTTGTAACACAAAAGCTCTGAGCGATCAAGCCTCGTCTCTGACCCTGGATTGAATTCTTCTCCCTGGGGGCCAAGAATCCTGGCGACGTAATTCAACAACAACCTTTCAAAAAGCTTGGAAGCCCAGAGGCCCCAAGGACCAAGGTGCCTTCTGTGGCTCAGCATGCCTCATGTCTCTTCCTACCGCTCCGGACCCTGTCAGATGGGGCGCTGAGCTGATTCTCAGTGAGGGGAACCCCTGAGGGCCGGCTGTGGATCTTGCAGGAGGAGGCAGTGGTGGACTCTGACCCTGACGCTAGCATCTTAGTGCCCTCATCATCCTAGGGGACCCAGCTTGCTGTCAGCTCAGGCCTTAGCCGGGCAGGAGACCTGGAGGAAGGCTCTCCCTGTCTCCTGGGCCTGCGCCTTCCTGTTGAGGAGGACAGCAGCCTGTCTGGGAGTTCCTTGTGGCAGAGCCCCATTCCGATCACACCCTTCCCCTTTAACTTCCTGAGGGTCCCTCGGACAGGCCTGACACTGGAAGGCCTACCTCTGGCCTGAGTTCCCTGCTGCCAGCAGCCGCCCACTGCCAGGCCCTGAGCAGCCTTGGCTTCCTGGCCCTGTCCCTGCCTCCCCTCCCCATCAGTATTCAAGTCTCTCAGAGTTGCCCCTGCGTTCTCCGGTGACCCTGTGCCAAACCTCCACTGGACTATTTCCCTTTTTTCTTTTTACATAATTACCTTACATCTGATATATTACTTTTCACTATGGTGACCTTACTCAGTTGATATAAGTAGTAAGGTTTTCTTTGTTTAAGATAAATTTCTTGCCCATTTCAACATCAATGTGAGTTTGGTTTTTATTGTTGTTTTGGGTTTTAGATAAAATCTGTTCTCCATTTCAATGTAAGGTACATGAAATACATTTTCTAAATATTTCTTCTCCCCAAAAAATGTTTCAGTTTTTGACCAATGATATTTGACATGTGTATGTACAGTATAGACTTGGGAGGTAACAGAACAAAATCCAAAAAAAAAATATGGAAGAAAGAGTTCTCCATGGTGCAGCAAGGAGTGATGTGAATGGAACAGTCGTAGTTTCCAGAGATTCTAGGCACAAGTTTTTTTCTTCCTATGGAGAATTGTGAAAGAGGAAATATTATTTATGTAAATATCAATGATCTCAGTTATTTGAGCTTTTAGCTAGCACATGGAAATTATAAACAGCAGTTTTCAGTAGGTTATTTGCTGTAAAGAAGAAGTTTTGTACTCCATTTAGCATAGGATATCCACTTGAAACCATTAGATGGTATTTCATGGGATCCGAGGAACTCTGGTCCTTTATGTCTCAGCTCAGAAAGAATTCAACGAAAGGCGAAAGGAGCCTGGCAGCCCACAGGGCACGGGATGGCACAGAGTCGGACACACCTGAGTACCTAAGGCTCTGACTGGCCTGTCAGAGCCTGGCTCATCCGCAGGACGCTGCTCTGCATCTCCTTGCCTGCGCAATACTCCCTGGCTGCTGGCCAAGCTCCCCTTTCTCCCGCCAGCGTCTCCCCACATGCTGTTCCTTTTGCCTGGGATGCCCTCCTTTTTCTTCGGGGTAACCTTGGCCCTCTATTTCAAGGCAGGTGTCCTCAAGGCCCCACCACGTTCCCTGGCACATGGGTGGGGCTCAAGAAATGATCGCACCTTGCTGTGCTGGGCTATGTCGCTCGCTCTGTCATGTTCGCCTCTGAAGCCCCCAGGACTGTGGCCCACCAGGCCCCTCTGTCCATTTGATTTCCCAGGCAAGGATATCTGAGTGGGGTGGCATCTCCTTCTCCAAGGGATTTTCCGAGCCCAGGCACTGAACCCAGGTCACTTGCATCTCCCTCATTAGCAGTCAGATCCTTTACCATTAGTGCCCCCCACAATGGGGGTTTCCCCTTTTTCTTCAGTCTCTTAGCTGACCTGTCCTCTCCTGGAAACGTTCTTCCCAGGAGTCTTGTAGGAGTCTTAAACCTAAGCCTGTGACATGTGGGGGCTCCCTTAGCCCTGTTTTCCTCCCAACACCTAAACGACTGAACCTCCCAGCCCCAGGCTCAGAGCTTTCCCTTCCAGCTGTGCCCAAGAAACACCTCTACTTTCCAAATCCAATTGCCCTTCAAGGATTTCCGAAGTCACACTGTGTCCCCAAAATCCTATGCTGAAGTCCTCTGAATGCCACATCATCTGGAGGTGGTCTTTACAAGGCATCTAGTTAAATGAGGTCCTTAGAGTGGGCCCTGATCCATTATGACTGGTGACCTTATGAAAATTGGGGTCAGGAGACATACATTACTGGAGAGAGTGCCGTGTACAGGTAGAGATGACTGTCTAAAAGCCTAGGAGAGACCTGGAACACAGGCTTCCCTCAGGGCTCTCAGAGGAACCATGCATGTTAATACCTTGACCTCAGCTTGTAGGCTCCACTGGAGAGAGTAAATGTGTGTTGTTGATACACGGGCCTGTGGTTCTTTCTTATGGTGTCCCGGGGCCTGGAAGACATATGACAAGGCCAAGGAGGTGCTGGGCTGAGACAGGCTGTTGCCTCAGCAAGGAGGCTGGCCAGGCTGTGAGCGACAAGGCCTGTGGACCAGCCCAGGGCAGGGGGACAGGTGCCACTTCGCTTTGGATCGAGGGGCACCCAGAGGGCTTGAGAGGTCGAGCATGGTCGGACATGTTCAGGCATGTCATGACGAAAAGCCCCAGAAAAGTGTCGTGAAAGGTCCCAGCGGTTGGCCACCGCCCAAACAGGAACTGGAAGCGGACCAAACTTCCGCGGGAACCAACCCCATGGCCTGGCTCAGTCAAGTGCCAATCACCACTACAGCCCACACTTCCTACCTTATGTGGGAGGACCTGGCTTGAACGCCAGCCCTGACTATAAAACCTCGAGCCCACCCCCCATACCTCGCAGACTCCCTTCCCTTCCCCACTCCCTGCGGGGAGTCTGCCCGAGAGCGACCACCCAATAAAGGTTTCCATCGACGGTCCTTAGGGGTGGCTTTTTCTTCCCTTGGCGTTTCTTACATCTGGCCCCCAATGTGGGGCTCGAGGCAAGGCCCTCTGGCACTCGCCGTTGAGACCCCTTCAAGATCCACCTCCATGGTAGCCCCGACCCAGGTGGGTGACCAACCTCCCGGAGGGCAGAATACGGGGTAAGTCCCTTCGGCTTTGGGACCCGCCATCCCAGGCAACCATTTCCTAGGGCCCTGTAACCGGTGCGCACTTCCTGGGCCCTCCTCAGGTTCTCAGCTCGTGAGGGAGATGTCCTAAGCGACTGAGCAACCTCTGGCTCCGGCATTCCTCGGTCCCTAGCACGTGAGGGAGACGTCCCAAACGGCTGCCGGGATCCCCGGCCTCTGAGGCCTCACAGGCCCCCTGACACGCCTGGAGACGTCCAGACGACAGGGGTGACCTCCACGTAGTCGCCATGGGATCGACGGCTTCCAAACCCAAGCCCAACTGGTCCACTCCCCTAGAATGTTCATTGGCTAACCTTCGGACCTTACGGCTAATGGGCTACATTCACCCCAAACAGCTTACCCATTTGTGTTCACAGGCCTGGCCACAATATCCTCTAGATAACGGCTCTCACTGGCCAGCCATAGGGACATTAGACTTTGACGTCCTCCGTGATTTGGATAATTACTGCCGGAGAACGGGAAAATGGTCTGAGGTCCCCTATGTTCAGGCCTTTTGGACTTTGCGCCCTCGCCCCACCCTGTGCACCACATGCACCCCTAGCCAGATCCTGCTCACAATGGCTCCCCCAGCTCCACCTTCCTCAGTCAAACCAACCCCCACCCCCCACCGAGTTGTCTGCTTTCTCTGTTCCCCCAGAAGACCTGGTGGCTCCTCCTCCTCCCTATAGTACTCCTGCTGCTCCCACCCACTCCCCACTGTTCCCAGCCCCAGATCCTCCCGCCCTTAACCCTACTCAGTACCCTCCTCTTCCCCCAGTTACTCCCTCTCCCTCTCCAGTTAGCTCCCACACCCGCTCCCACAGCAACCCTCCAGAGGCCTCTCCTCCCCCTCTCCCAGCCCCGTTGTTCCCTCTGCGACAGGTGGCCGGGGCTGAGGGTCTAGCCCAAGTCCATGTCCCCTTTTCTCTCTGAGATTTAGCACAGATTGAGACCAAGCTGAGATCCTTCTTTTCCAATCCCACTCAGTACATTAAGCAATTCACTGGTCTGACCCGCATCTATGCCTTAACATGGCAGGACATCTATGTCATCCTGGGGTCTACTACCACCCCCGAAGAGAGGCAGGCCATTTGGACGGCAGCCAGGGCTCAGGCTGAACAGCGACACTTTGCCAACCCCTCCCCCCGAACGCCCACCGGCAGCTCAGGCAGTTCCTGACACCAACCCTAACTGGGACTACGAGGAAGGGGGTGGCGGCCAGTTGCGAGTACGCTATATGGTCGAGTGTATTCTGGGTGGGATGGAGGTGTCCTCTCACAAAGTCGTAAACTTCCTCAAGCTAGATGACCTCCCCCCCCCCCCCCGCCGATCCCTTCACCCTCTGCTTCTGCTCCCGAGACTCCGCCCCCAGCCCCAGATCCTCCTGCCCTTAACTCTAGTCTGTACCCTCCTCTTCCCCCAGTTACTCCCCCTCCCTCTCCAGTCAGCTCCCACACGCGCTCCCACAGCAACCCTTCAGAGGCTTCACCTTCTTCCCCTTCTCCCCCAGCCCCGTTGCTCCCTCTGTGACAGGTGGCCGGCGCTGAGGGTCTAGCTCAAGTCTATGTCCCCTTTTCTCTGTAAGATTTAGCACAGATTGAGACCAAGCTGGGATCCTTCTCTTCCAGTCCCACTCAGTACATTAAGCAATTCACTGGTCTGACCCGCACCTATGCCTTAACATGGCAGGACGTCTATGTCATCCTGGGGTCTACTGCCACCCCCGAAGAGAGGCAGGCCATTTGGACGGCAGCCAGGGCTCAGGCCGACCAGCGACACTTTGCCAACCCCTCCCCCAAACGCCCACCGGCAGCTCAGGCAGTTCCTGACACCGACCCTAACTGGGACTACCAGGAAGGGGGTGGCGGCCAGTTGCGAGTACGCTATATGGTCGAGTGTATTGTGGATGGGATGGAAGTGTCCTCTCACAAAGTCGTAAACTTCCTCAAACTAGATGAGGTAACTCAGGGGCCTGACGAAAACCCGGCCATGTTCCTTAATCAGCTGACTGAAGCCCTCATTCAGTACACCAGACTGTCCCCTGAGTCCCCTACCGGGGCGGTCACCTTGGCTAGCTGTTTTATCTCCCAATCTGCACCTGACATCTGGAAAAAGCTAGCCAAGGCCGAGGACGGCCCTCAGACCCCTATTTGAGACCTGGTAAAAATGGCCTTTAAAGTGTACAACGCCCGCGAGGAAGCTGCTGAGGCCAGCCGAAAGGCAAGGCTTAAGCAAAAGGCCGAATTTCAGGCGAGCCTCCTAAACCAACAAACCCAGGCCTTGGTAGCAGCCCTGCGGCCGGCAGCGGGCTCAGGGTCCCAAAACCCCCCTCCGGGGGCCTGCTTCAAGTGCGGCCAGGACGGACACTGGGCAAGAGCGTGTCCTAATCCACGACCTCCCTCCAAGCCGTGTCCAAAATGCAAACAGCAAGGACACTGGGCTAGCGATTGTCCCCAGGCCTCTCGGGCCCCGACCTCTAGGGGCCGGGGACCAGAGAGCTCTAGGGAGACCTGCCCTCCTCCGGCCTTGGAGCTGTTGAGCTTCGACGAAGACTGACGCTGCCCAGACTCGGGGACCCCGATAACCCAAGCCGAGCCCAGGGTAATGCTCCAGGTAGTGGGTAAGTCCATCAACTTTCTGGTTGATACGGGGGCTACCTACCTATTTGGTCCTTTCCTCTTTCAGGGGCACTCTATGTCCTTCCCAGGTTTCGGTTATGGGAATTGACGGCCAATCCTTGTGCCCACTCCAAACCCAGTCACTACCCTGTCAACTAGACTCCTGCCTGTTTGCCCACTCCATTTTAGTCATCCCCTCCTGCCCTACTCCTCTTCTGGGAAGAGATGTGCTCGCTAAGCTAAATTC
>SJYC01134792.1:0-73587 GCA_006408675.1 Madoqua kirkii
TGCACTTGAGAATGTCTGAGCATTCTGCTGATAGCTATCCTTTGTTCCTGATTTTCCATCTGTGTCTGTGCTGTATGCTGCATCAAACTCAACGTGATAAGCACTTGGGTTTGATCTTGCAAAGTCATAAGCTTCGATAAATGCAGCGTAATCCATCTGCTGATGAATTGTATCAGCTGCGGCGGCAAGGAGGATGTCATCGATCTGAGTATTGAATGAAGCATCCAATGTAATCTCAGAAAGCTTTGTCCAAGAAACACCAATTGAGGTTCTGTGTGGGCGAAGCTCATGTACAGACATATCCAACTGTACTTCGCCAAGGTGACGTCCTTCATAATCTGTTTCTGAATCGAATCTTGCGATTGCGTTTATTGATTCAACTGTAACCTTTTCATTCTCAGGGGTTCCCTTAACTTCAACAGTAACGAACTTTGCTCCTGTAGAAGCATCTTCAGCAACGCTCTGCTCAATTGTTACACCATAGTATTTTCCAATAATAAGGTATTCAAAGGTATTTGGATCCTGAACAGCGATTGTATCCTGCTCATTTGTCCCGTTGTAAATCTTTGTAAAACCAGGAACATACTTGTCACCCAATCTTCCGAAAGGATCTGTATTGAAAGTAACCTTCAACCCTTCAGCTGTACCATTTGCAAGCTCACCAGCAAATCTGGTTTCTTTTGACTCATAAGCAGACTTTCTTGCATTTGTATTAGTTGTAGAGTTTCTTGCTCTTTTCTGTCCACCATAAGCAGGATTCAAACCATTGTATCCTCCTACGCCTGTGTCATCTCCAAATTGGCCGTTTTTGAATCCATAAGGATCTTCAGTAGATCCATAGCCTCTTGAGCGCTCTGCAAAAAGGTTATTTGGGTCTCCGATGCTCTTTGAGAAGTAAGGTTTTACATAGTAAATAGCATCACGAGCTGTCTCCATTGCGTATTCAGCGAATACATTACCTCTGTTGAGGTTTGTCATTGTCAACTGAACAAGTCTCATCATGTTTGCAGGAGCCATTCTCTGGAACTCTGCTGATGTTTCCTGCTCGTTCAACTGTCTCATATAACGAGCCTGGTTTGTTAAGTTGATAGCTGCGTTCTGGCGAGCTTTAGCTTCTTTGATTTTGCTCAACTCACCCTTGAATAAAGGATGGTTGTCCCAAACTTTAGCAGCTTTCTCTGCACGAGCTGCTTTTTCATTTAATAACTTTACAGCTTCTTTCTTTGAAACTGTCTTCTCTGAAAGATTAGCCTTTTTCTGTGCCATATTAAGCATTTTTTTTCTCCTTTTTAATTTTTGAATTTTTTCAAAAAACTTTTTCAAAAACTTTCTTTTCATTATAACGGATTCATTCAATATCCTTTTTTAAGTTTTTAATTTCGTTTTTTCTTTTTGATAACTTTCATATCTATTCAAGATATATTTAAAAAAATCAAGAAAAAACAAAAAGTCTCTTCAAAATTCTTTTTCTTTAAATATTTAGTAGAAAAAAAAAGTGCAATTTTAAAAATTGAGAATCAAACTAATTTTAAGCATGGCAAGTAGTTATTTATTGGATCAAAGTAAAAGAATAACATGTCCGGATATTCCGTATCTGAAATACGGAGAACTTGCGCCTGAAACTTTAAAAAACATAGGCTTTACTTTTAAGGAAGACTTTGCAGAGGCTTCAAAAGAACTAGAGGATTCTTATGACGCTCTCTTCAAACCCCTTGTAGAAACATTAAATAGTTTATTAAAAGCAACCGGTATAAAGTTTCCAAGTGATTCCGGAAAATTAAGAGAAAAACTTATAGTTATAGATTCTATATTAGGTCTTTTGGAAACAGAACTAAAATTGAAAGAGGGAACTTCTTTAGGCTCTTCAGAAAAAAATACAAAAGAAGTTCTTGAAGATCTTTCAAAAACTATGAAAAATTTTGCATATACATATTCAACTGCTTTACCAATGAGAAAATCGTCTCCTAAAATTGATATGAAAATAGGGGGATCTATTAAAGTTGAATTTGCATATGGAAAATGCAATATGTTTAATGCTAGAAAAGAAGTTTGGGAACCTTTAATGGAAATTAAAAGAATACTTTTCCCAACTATTTCTCAAACTTCATCACATGGCCTTGTAAATATTACAGGGGTTGAGGTACCTATTCTAAATGCTTCCTTCCCTTTAATTATTGAACAATTAAAACAAGGGGATTATGGTGAAACAATGAGGTTAGATAGCCCAACTGGCCCTATTTCGCAAACCCTTTCAGGAGCAGTGAAGGAAATGAAAGAAGGTATAAAAGAGGGTCTTTCTCAAGTAAAAGATGCAGTAGCTAATACTTTTACGGGGAAAGATGGTAAAGATGGAGGAGGTTCTTCCAATGGAAATAACACTACGCCCTCCGAACCTACCGAGAACCAAATAAATGATGAAATTAAAAAAAAGTTTAGTAATTTGTCAGAAGTGCGGGAAAATTTAAAAGCAGTAGTAATGAACAAAGCCCAAGTAGTTGGAGATATTACTCAAACATTAGGGTCCGCGATAAGTTCTAGAACTTTCAGAATGGGTTGGGCTCAAAAATATTCCTACGATGTAAAAAATTTATGTGTAGATGGTTCCAATAGAATTACTTTAAATGGAGTAATACCTACACAAGTAGATATAAATTTTGATTTTTCCAACACGGATGAGGATGGTGTTCCAATGTCGGGTTCTTTGGATATTAAGGGGATCTGGGCATTGAAAGCTGCAGGTGGATCTTTAAATCTTTGGAGTTCTTAATTTTGAGGATAGAATATGAATTTTAACTTAAAGACTACAAGAGTAAAAAAATTTTCAGTTGGGGATAAAGTTTTAATACAAAATTTAACAAATGCTAGTTTGAATTTATACAATAAGGCAAAACTAGCTGGATATGGATTTGTGCATTGCCCTTGTAATATAAAATCAAATACGGTAAGTACTATAGTACAATCTTTTGGAAATGGCTTTCTTTTAGATACAGGTGCTTTTAAGTCAGTTGCGCATCCAAATGATTTAAGGAAGGTATAAAAATGGGATCTTTTTCAGCTTTAAACTCTGTAAATGAAGAAATAGATTTAGCTACAAGAAAATTAAATCAAGCTAAAAAAGATAGGATAAGGAAGTAAACTCTGAGAAACGAAATGAAAGTTTTGCTATAAAGAAAAATAATAAAGATTATACAAAAATCGAAAAAAAAGAAAACGAAGATTTTAATAAAATAAAAAAAGGGGAAATAGCAACAAAGACTACAGAAGGAAATGTAACTCTCTCAATGAACGGTACCCTGAAAGATTATAAAAAAGCTCAAGAAAATGTATTAAAATCTAATGACCCTTTTGCAATCAATTTAGTAAATAAAGCGGCTGCTAATGCGAACAAAGTAGTTTTAGATGCTAATAAAAAAAGAAAAGAAAATCTCAAACAGGCTGAAGGAGAAAGAGATAAAAAAAATAAAGAGGCTACAGAAAAAAGAGAAAATATTGAGAAAACCAAAAATGCAGAAGTTACTAATGCTGAGAATAAATTGAATACTGCAAATGAAAACAGAGAACAAATTAGATCCTCTATAAAAGCTGAATATGGAGGGGAATTAGCTGGTGTAACTCAATTTAATTACGATTTAAAAAATGAAAAAATTGAAATAAAATTTGCTAAAAATAAGGAGCAGTCTGCTGAAACAGTTAAAAAATTAAAAGATGCAATTGAATCAGGTGCAAGTAAGAGCGAAATAAATGCTATTATTGAAGAGAGTAGAAAAGAAGGTATTAAAAATAGATATAGTACAAATATAAAAGGAATTTCTAAAGAGGGAAGATCCTTAGAAAAAGATCTTTTGAAGAATTTAAGAACTCAGACAAAAGAGGGAGCTCTTGATATAGAATATAAAGAAAGAATCAATTCCCTGGGCTCAGATGAAGAAGCAAAAAAAGAAATTGAAGAGGAATATAAAAAGAAAAAAGCTGAAATTGTAAATGAATTAAATGAAAGGAATTATTCTTATCAGGATTTAAAAGATTTTCATGTAAGAGATGTTTCAGAAAAAAAGGATGCATTAGACCAAATAAAAGAGGAGGTAAAACAACAAAAAAAAGATTTAAAAGAAGTTTATAATATAAAGGAATATGAAAAAGAGATTGCAGCCTTAGGCCCTGAGGGAGAAAATTATGACTATGAAAAGAAAGCTCAGCTTGATGAAAAATATAATATAAAAGAATACAATTCAAAAATAAAAGAAGCCGAGGCCTACGTTTCTGAAGCTAGAAAAGATCTCTGGAGTGCAAAATGGGAATTTGTAAAAACAAACTTTTCCAAACAATCTTTTCAGGATTCTTATGAAAGAGGTTATAAGAAAGCTCAGGAAGAGTATGAAAGAACAGGGGAGATAGGTCTTTTTAAGCAATTTGATGAAGTAAATGCTGAAATGCTGAAAGATGTTGATATGGGGTGGGATTATGATAAAGATTTCGGCAAGCAAATAGGTGACTTCTTTTCTCAAGTAGGATCAAATGCATTAGATGTAACAAAAGAAACCTTTCAAAAGGCAGGGAAAGACTTTTATGAAGGTTTTTTAGATTCTATAATACCGAAATGGGGATCAAAAAGTAGTGAAGATAAACCTAAGCCTCCTTATTCCTTTCAAGAAAATCGTGAGGATGAGAAGAAAATAGAGCCACCTTATTCCTTTCAAGAAAATCGTGAGGATGAGAAGAAAATAGAGCCATCTGTAATTGGATTAGGACATGGTTATTATGTAACCCCTGAAAGGAATCTTTGGTATTATATGAATAATATGGTGGATAAAACATTAGATAATTCTAATGCATTCATCCGTCTTTTGGAAAATGACCCTCTTTTATGCTCAAATCAATTTAATTTATACCTTTTGGATAACCCTGAAAAAGATAAGGATAGTAAAAAAGGTTATCATACACAATCTATGAAATGAATTATAGATTGAAAGGAATGGATATACCTGAAGTAAAAAGATCAGTTGCAAACATTCAATATGGAACAAATTCTTTGAGTCTTTTAAATAATCATATACCCCAAATGGATTATAAAGCAACTTGGACTTTTATTTGTAATAAAGATTTAACGATTTTAACACGTCTTTTAAATGAAACGGGATCTTCTTTGAAATTATTAAGAAATAAAAATTTTGATATAGACGATGAGGGGAAATTAAAAGAAGAAAATGCAAAAAGTAGCTGGACAGCAACAACAAAATATTTTGAACAGGATAAAGATTATGAATCTCCTTGGTTTAAAAAAGAAAATTATACTCAAAACGAATTTGAAACAATTTATGATTTAAGTTCGGGTGCAACTTATGTGGAACCTCAAATGAAAATTGCTTTTCTTGATATAATAAGAGGAAGAGAAATATTTGAGGAAATGAACATAAAAGTTCCTGAATTAACAGAACAAGAATGGGGCTCCCGAAAAGATTTGCCGATTTTTGTTTTTTACAATTTTAGAATATTGAATGTAGATTATGATCTCTCATTTACAGCTGGGTCAACAAAATTACTGGAATTAAAAGTAGAAGTAGGCTGGACTAAAATGATGATGATAAGAGAATCTGAAATAACAGATAAGGATGAAAAAGGAGAGTTTAGTAAAATACTCGCTGCTTTTACAGATATGAAAGCTTCAATAGATTCAAATAAATCAAGAGGAGCTGTTGCAGCGAAAAAAGAAGAGAAAGATGATAAATTAACAAGTACAGGAAGCTCAGTTGCTATAGAGGATCAGGTTTAAAACCAATACTCTGCGTAAGAATTGATTTCTTCCAAAAGAGCTTCAATCTCCCCTGGTACGAGCTCTTCCCAATCATCCAAAAGATACAAAGCATCTTGGGAACACCCCTCTCTCAGAAAATCATCAACAAAAACATCAATTCCAGATTCTCCAGTGTTCTTTTTCTGCCTTGATTCAATATAGCTTCTCAAAGCTGAATCAAATCAGATTCACTACAATGAGTTGCTTCCTGTACCAAATTTCTTACAAAGATGTGCAATTTATCTTTTCTCCCCATTTTTCTAACCTCTCTAATTTAACATACTAAGGAACTCTTCAGGAGAAATAATCTTTGTTCCAAGCTTACGAGCTTTTTCAGACTTGCTTGAAGTTGAATTTGAATCTTGCTGAACGAGATATGAAAGTCCTTTTGTAACTGCTTTTACTTCTCCTCCATTATCTACAACCATTTTTTCCAAATCTGAGCGTTTGTAGTCCATTTTTCCTGTGAAGCAAAAGCTCAAACCTGAAAGCTTTCCGCCTACTTTTTCTACCTTTGGTTCATTTGTTTTTACTTTGAAGAAAGGGAGACACTTTTCAATTTCTTCAGCATTTTCAATCATACCATAATAAATCTTATCAGCTAGAATATCACTGATACCTTCACAGATAAATTGCATTGCTGAACCAGGGTGTAAAAAGAAGTTCAAATCCGCTTTTGGAATTGCAGTCAAAACTTTTTCAATTTGGCCTTCACTTACAGCTTCAATATCAAAGCATGCAATGAAAGTTGAAATTGAAATTTCCTTTTTCAAAGTCTTGCGAACTTTCTCTGCAACTTTTTCACCGTTAATACCATTTGCCCATTTTACACTTTCTTCATTTGATTTTGTAATTGAGGAAAGGTAATCATACAGATTCTTACAGTCTTTTGCAGCCTTTGTAAAGTATGCGGGGCCTGCACCTTTTACTCCAAGTTTGTCAAGACACTTTTCAATCCTATGTGCGGCCTTCTGTTCACAATCTTTGTTAATACATTTGATTTGACCGTTTTCCTGAACTTCCAAATCCCCGCCGCAAACAGGACAGTTTTGAGGAATGTTCAATTTTTCCAAGTCATACTTGTAAATGTTTTTTATCAATTTACATCTCCTCTACTTCAAACGTAACCTTGCAAACTTTTGCATCTGCGGCCCAACCAGGAAGATGGTAAGGTTTCATTCCAGGTTTTTGACACTTCAAAAGTTAAATACACTTGTTTCCCATTGATTGATTTCACCAGCGGCTATCCTCTTACAAATGTCAGCAATTTCTTCTGCAGCTTCATATGTCTCGTAAATTTTTGCATTCATTGGATTTTGTACAGACTTTCTTCCGCTGTTGATATAATTGACCTTGTGCCAGGGATCTGTGAATTTTACAATGTAGCCCGTCATTGTTTTGTACCTCTTTTAATTAAAATGTATATTAAAAATATAGGGAACTATTTTCAAAAAGTTCCTAATTTTTTTATGATAAATACAACAAATGATAATGACACAAATGATAGAGTCGCAGCTTTAATATTTTTACCGGATAGATCAAGATTTTTAATTGGTAGAGCTCCAAATCATAAAAAAGATTTGAATCAATTTGATATAGTTGGAAAAGGGCATATTCAGTACGGGGATATGAAGGAGGAAACTATAAATAATGAAGTATATGAGGAATCAGGGTTAAACGTAACGAATTTACAAAAAGAATTTTTAGGTAATGTAAAGTATCAAAAAGGTCAAATATATTTTTACGCAGTTGTTTTAGATGAAGTCTCTGAAAAAATTGAATGTAAATCTTGTTTTGATTGGTATGGAAAACAATTACCTGAATTTGAAGAATTTAAATGGGTAACTTTAGAAGAAGCGGAGAAATGGCTTTACAAAAGTTTGAGTAAAGCCATTTACCAAACAAAAATTGGAAGCAAAACTATTTACGAAAAATTGAAGGATGATATTGAGAATGGGATAATTTAAACGGATGGGAGAGAGAATTGTGAATCTCCAAATATTTTTTCTTTCATTCTATCTGCTAAATCCTGAGTTTCTCTCCATTCTTCAAAAGCTAATTCTCTCTTCAACCACATTTCACAATCACAACTTTTAATTACTTCCTCCGAAGCATCTCTTTTTTCAGCAATATCAACCTCTTCCAATTGTTTATCACAAAATGGACAGTGATAATATCCATCATCACCCCAAGTTTGCCAATTGAATCTGTTTTTTAGATTTCTTCGAATTGGAGGTTTGTAATCTTTATCAAGACCAATTCCACTGTATATCCAAGTCCACCTCTTGTTGTTTCTTGGAAGTTTCTTTACAAGTTTAAATTGCTGAGGTTCAAAAACATAATCAAATTGATAATCATGTTCATCAGGATTGATTGGTTTACCATCAACAGTTTTGAGAGGTCCATCATATTTCTTTGTGCAGGCTACTTTTACGCCAGGAAAACTATCATTAGCTTTCACATATAGAATAGGAACTGTTTTACCATTCATATCCTTAAAAAGGTCTTTTGACATACCATCATATTCGATTTTGATCAAATCATCTGGATTCAAATCATAAATATTCCATTCTTTGTTCTTCCACCTTTCATCCATTTTTGTAAACCTAATTCCATTCTCCAGTTTCTTCATTGTAAGAGTGTATACTTACATCTACTCCATATTTTCGGCTTCTTCCATGTAATAACCATATTCAAGAAATTCTGTTTCTAAATCAAATTCTTTCTCATCACCAGTTGTATCAAGTACTACCTTTACTTTCATTCAAAAAACTCCTTTTTCTTTTAAAAGTTTTGTTATCTTTTTTCTTACTGATTCGTTTACACCTTCAGAGTACTTCAAAGGATAATTCCTCTACTTTTTAGCACCTTTCTGCTGCTTTCTCAACTCTTTTAGTTCCTTCTTTTTTGCTTTTGAAATAACAATTTTCTTTGCCATATTTTTCACTCCTTTTAACAATCCCAAAATCTAAAGTTATCAGCTTCTGAACGAAGCTCTTTTATTTTCTCTTTCATTTTTTCTGCATCACTTTCAGTGAGTTTTGGAAGAATCTCTTTTTCCAAAAAATCAGCTGCACTATTCACACAAGAATAACTACTTTCACTTAATTCGGAAATATTTTCTTCTAATTCCTCCTTATCACTTTCAAGTCCGTTAATTGTATCTTCCAAACCATCAATTTCAGAATCATCAATTTTTTGATTATACAAAGGAGAGATTTCATTCTCAACAAACTTTTCTACATCAACCCAATTTCCATCAAACATTGGGTTTTTACCATACTTTTCTTCCAAAAAGGAAGAAAGTTTTTTTGAAACAGCAAATTCAATATTTTCAATATCCATGTTCAAAAATATAGAACAAAAACCAACAACTTTAAAAGTATCACAAGAATTTTTTTTGAATGTATAACAAGTTTTAATGTACCACAGGTTTCAATGTATAACCAGTTAAATGTATCACAGGTTATAGTAACTTAGGATATGCTAAAAACGAGATAACTCGTTAAATATAACGAAATAAGATTAAATGTATCACGAGTTAGATTTTTTAAACTCTTTTAAAAACTTTTTTAAAATTTTAAAAATATAATTACAAACCTCTAACTCGTGATACATTTAACTTTTAATGGGAAAACTCCTTTTTCGATTCTATATTGAAAATAAAAAATTAAAAGGATATTGTAAAGTGGAAGATACAATTGAAACAAGCTTCGAAACTCGCAATGATTTTCGAATGATGGCTCCTTGGTCAGTAGCAAAAGGAATGCTAGCTTTAGGAGACGGAACGGAATCAGTAATAAAACAAAGAGAAAATGCAGCAAAGATGATGAATTTAATTGAGGAAAATGTACCCTCAGTTACATATAATCAAACAACGAAATCCGGAAAAACAACAAGTGTAAGTGCTCCAAAATATAAAGCAATTTTTACAGATACAATGATAAAAGAAGCTGAAGCGTATTATAATACACTTTCAGTTGAGCGTGCACATAAAAAGAGAATGGAAAATGCAAAGAAATTTTTTGAGGATTTCAAACCAAATATTTCTTTAGGTGAAGCTCTTTATAGGCTTTCTTTTTATTTAATAAGCAATAAAAATAATCTTGCAAAGTCAACAAACAATCTGATTTCATTTGCAAAAAAATTACTTCTTGAGCAACCAAATAATATGCTGGTAGATTCCGCAATTATGATTGGAGGTCAGGGTAAATCAACTATTCAGCAGGGTTTAATAAACGCAGTAAGAAAAATTGGATTGAGTGCTTCAATGTGTCATTTACCTTCAATTCAAGATGGAGTACAAGAAGCATTTGTAAGGAATGAAGTTTGTGTTGACGATGAGACTACTTTTCAAAAATTAGATATTGATTCTTTGAATAAGATTCTGGATAAATCAGATGTAACTATAAAAGGAAAATATGTAAAAGAATGGCAAGCAAAAAGTGTTTCAAATGTTTTAGTAGGAACAAACTTTTTACCAAGTGATGTAAATACGCGCCGTTATTCAATTCGCATGGTTGACGAAAATTCAGACTTCCTGCAAATTATGGAAGATGGGCAATCCCTGGAAAATTGGGGGATGAATTTGGAGATAGCTATGAGCTTGTAAAAGAATGGGTTGAAGAGGGCTGGATACATTTATTTTATTATTGTAATAAATATGAAATTCCAAAATGTGATTTTGAAGAAGTTGCCTTTGATTACAATTTGCAGTATAGAATTAAAAAAGCTTTTGACACAATGGATGGGCAACCTGCAATTGCTTCAATTGATGATTTAATAAAATTGATGGAACAATCAGAAGGTGACAAAATTGATTATAGAACAAAGTACAGTTTAAAAGGTAAGCTATATATTTTGGCAAATCAATTAAAACTTGAAGTAACAGAACGCCATAAAAATATGTTTAGTGTATATGATTGGTCTAAAGCAATGGAAATTGATGAGACCGATTTAGATATTGACACACTTGAAAGAGTTTATTGTTTCTTCCACAGCGATAGATTCGAGCAATTGTGCCAGTAAACTACTAGGGCTTCTTTTTGAAGCCCTTTTTTAATATCTAGAAATCTATATTGAAAAATGTGAAGGCCTCATCCGCGAAGGCGGGCAAGAAGTTGCGAAAATGAGGTTTTTGTATTTTGTCTTTGAAATGTGAAAATTCAGGAGCATTATGGAAAGTTGGGATGAGACATTTATTAAAGTTGCTGAAATCTTTGCAAGAAGATCCTCTTGTGTAAAAAGACAAGTTGGAGCCGTTTTGGTAAAAGATGGAAGGATTCTGTCAACTGGATATAATGGAACTCCAAGTGGATTCAAAAATTGTAACGAAGTTTTTTCAAGTAAAGATTTGCAAAATGGTTTGATGGATTTTGAATTTCATAATCAAATTGGGTATGCCAGAAGACAAATAACTCACCATGAATTTGCAGAAAAATATGAAATCCATGCAGAACAAAACTGTATAGCATATGCAGCAAGAAATGGTGTAGGTACGGGGGGCTGTACAATGTATATAACAGTAGCTCCTTGTGCCCAGTGTGCAAAGCAATTATAGCTGCAGGGATTAAAAAAGTAGTATACAAAGAAAAATACAAAAACGAAGACGGAATTGAACTTTTAAAACATTCAGGAATAGAAACTATATTCTTAATATGAATTTACAAGTTGATTTTTCTTTTATAGAAAAGTTTGTAAAAAAATATCCAATGTTGAATTACGGTGAATGCAGATGGATTTTTACACAGGATTATTTTTTTACAAATGATAAAAATAAAAAAAAGCCCTTTGAAAAAGGAAAAGAAATATTTCAAAGAACAGAAGCTTTTTTAGGGGTAAATCCTGTACAAGGTGAAAAAGTAGATTTAAAAATCTTCTGCGAAGCTGTTGAAAATTTTTTTAAAAATCCTCCAACAGAATGGGCAAATGCAACTCATTTTTGGCTGTATGGAAAGTTAAACGATTTGGAAATAACAAATTGCGATAATGCAGTAGTCATAACGAATATTCTTGAAGTTGCAGGATTTTTTAATTATTTCAAATCGGAAAAACTAACAGTGGACTTACCTTCTTATGGAGGTTCTGTTTCTTTTGTTTTCTGCGGAAATAAATTGTACTTTTATTTCGCAGATGAAGAATTTTTGAAAGAAAGTTTATTTGAAGATTTAGATTTAGCCCAATACAAAGAAGAAAAGAAAACTTGGGCTGAAATTTGTTTTGAGGAGAAAAATAATGTATAGAGTTTTTATTGAGGATAAGCTTGGATTTGTGACAGAAGATTGCGGTATTTTTGATACCCAGGAAGATGCAATCTCCTATAAAAGAATTCATGCAATTGATTTGGAACAGGGAGATACAATGAGAATTGTAGAAGGATACCCTGAATTTGTAAAAACATCGGGGATTGAATTTGTATCTTTTTCCGCATACGTGAAAGACAAAGATAATGAAAAAGACAATTTTTATGTAAAGGATCTTTCAAAATGGAACTGGTCTTTGAATGGAATTGCGAAGGACTATATTGGATATCCAAACAGGGGGATAGTACAATATGACGGAGGAGAAACAAAAGCTCAGTTGAAATTTATATTCCGTGGCCGGCTGAAGATTTGGCAAAAGAAAGAACACCATCTGCAATTGCAACCTTAAAAGCAAAATTAGCTGAAGTTGCTCAAAAAGCTTTGGAGATATACGTAAAGAAAGCAAAAGATGAGGAATACTGCGAATTTTTCGAAAATACATATAAACTTGAAATTGAAGATTTCTGGTCTTTTAAGAAAAAATATTTTCCAGAGATTGCAAAAGAAGAGATAAAGGGGAAGCTTGAGAAACTGAGCCTTTCACCGGTTTGGGAAATTGAAAAGATTTTAAAAGGCAGAGAAAAAGCAGAAAATGATTTTGAAAAAGCCCAAGTTGAAAATGCAATTGAGGAAGTTTTATATGAATTAAATGTTTTCAAAGAAATTGACCCTTGCGAAGCAAAAGAAAAATTAACAGAAGCATATGAAAATTCACTAAAAACTTTACAATCTTTTCTATAATAATCTAAAAAGCTCAAAGGTAACGCCCTTCCTGAATACTCTTTTTTCAGAAACCTTCAAGAGTATTCTGTAGCATAAAAAATTCTTCTAAGGACAATAAGGAGTTTTTTATGAAAGCAAATATTAAGTATGATACCCGAAAGAGCACTTCAGAAACACCGGATCTAAAAATTGTAAAACATGCAGTTTGTGCTGTTTCTGGGGGAATGGATTCTGCCACTTGTCTTTTTCATGCTGTAAGGTTATATGGAAAGGAAAATGTACTAGGTGTCTCAATGTATTACGGTCAAAGGCATGATATTGAATTACAGAAAGCAAAAACTGAATGTGAGGAACTTGGGGTAAAGTATGTTGAGTTAGATTTGACACCAATTTTCTCTTTTAATAAAAATATTTCAGCCTTACTTAAAGGTTCTGATAAGGAAATTTCACAGGATAAATCTTACAGTGAATTGATGCATGAGAAAATTGAAAAGGATGAAGCTCCTATTTCAGATGAGTATATTCCGAACAGAAATAGTCTTTTCCTGAACACACTTTGCTCAATTGGGTTACAGCAATTTAATAACCAGCCTGTAGCTATTTTGACGGGTATTCATTCAGATGATGCATTGAAGGAGGAAGGAAGCAATGTAGCCGCATACCCTGACACTACTATTGAATTTTCTGATGCAACAAACAAAGCTCTACAGTTTGCAACAGCAGGACTTTGTTACATTTATGCACCTTTAGCAAATAAAACAAAAGCACAGGTTGCTGAATTTGGTACAGAAAATGGGATGACAAAAGATGATTTTAATAATACCTGGAGTTGTTACAAAGGAGTTGAGAAAGAGCGTAAAATTCAGTGTGGGAAGTGTCCAACCTGTGTTGCAGAAGATACTTTAGTTTGGATGGCAGATGGAACACTCAAAATGATTAAAGATATCAAAAAAGGGGATACTGTTTGGTCTATGGGTGAAAATTATAAGATGGTTGCAACTAAAGTAACAGAAGTTATTGACCAAGGAGAAAAAGAATGTTTTGAAACTATCAATAGACTGAATCTTACTAAAGATCATCTTGTATTTAGTCCAAAGAGAAATAATAGAAAGTCAGGCTATTTTGAATTTGAATCTCTTACAGAAAAGGATACAGCTATTGTATTCGACACTAGATATGCCGCAAAAAACACAGATGAATATAAGAAGGGATATCTCAGAGGGTTTGTAGAAGGGGATGGTCATATTGGAAATAGAGGTGTTTTCGTATGTCAGAAAGAAAAAGATGTTCTTGAAGAGTTCTGGGCATTGTATAATGAAATAATTGGACCTTCAGATACTAAGATTGTTTATGATGAAGATAGGGACATATACGTAGGAGAAGGAGGGTATTCCAAGAAGTTTGAAGAAGTTACATCCATTCGCTATAATGAAGAATTTGCAAAAGGTTATATCAATGGTATGATGGTTGCAGATGGTTGTGCTAGCTACAACAAATCAAATAATTCTTTTGGATATATTATTGCACAGTCATCTTCTGCTAATGCAGAAAAATGTGACATCATTGAAAAGATGTTAGATGTGCTTGATCTTACCTATACAAAATGGAATCAAGTTTCTACAGGGTTTAATAAAAACGGTTGTGTGATGAATTATTACAAAGTTTCAAAACCTTGGAGAATTCCTCTTATATATGGAGCTTCTAAAAAGTCTAAAATGATTGAAAATTGCTCTGTGTATGGATCATTAAGAATGATGCCAAAAATTGAATTTGGAAAATCAAATTCAACTGGAATCAAGCACGTGTATGATATCAATACGGAAACACATTCATTCTTTGCAAATGGCGTACTCGTCCACAACTGTATCGATCGCATCAATGCTCTTGTGAAATCAAAAGTTTTCTCATCTGTAAAAGATATTACAGATAATTATGACTTGACAGAAGAAGAAGCAAAGAAGTATTTGTAGAAAAAAGCCCCTTTTGAAAGGGGCTTTTTAATTCTTTGAAGGTCTTTGTATCTCAACTCGAATGTCATCTACTCCAACTAATTGATGATATGACTAGAGCTGAGTTAAAACAAAAACACCTAGAGGAAGAAAATAAAAAAATTGAGGATTTAAAGGGCAAATACATTGATAGTGATGAAAAAAACTGGTTTAGGACTACCCATCAGTGGAAAGATTTCAGATCAACTTTTGAATCAAATGGAATTAAAGAATTCAAAAATGGAAAGAAAAAACCTATTAGAGCGGTAGATCCAATTACGCACAACCCTTTAGCAAAGAGATTTAATTTACATCATATGGACTTAAATCCAAAAAATTATACAGAATTAAATAGAGATAACTTTTTAGCTCTTAATAATGAGAGCCATAATCATATACATTGGCTGTATACCCAGTATTGTAAAGATCCTGATTGCATAAACAGATTGATAGATATTATTAAAAAAATGTATGAGATAAACGAAGGAAAGGATGTAAAAGATTTCAAGTAGACAAATTAAAAGGTCGTTCTAATTTCAAACGACCTTCTTTTTTCACTCTACAAAATCACAAACTTTTATTTTTCCAATGACTCTTTCATCATTGTTTAAGTAAAGTTCAAATATAGGCCTTACAACGTATCCTTCAAGAGGTTCGTTTGGATCAAAGAAAGATTTTGGAGAACTCTTTACCTTTACAATTGTATCAACCATTGTCATAATCTCTTCATGCGGCATTTCAATTCCAAGCCGTTTTAGAATATCCTGAACAGCTGAACGATTGTAGTACTTTCCGGTTTTGTTGTTACAAATATCATAACCAAGAAAATAACCATCAGGATGCCCATACTGATGTTTGCCAACATTCTTGTGAACCAACTCTCCATAAATTGTTACTTCAGATTCTCCGAAGGTTTCCTCAATAACAGATTCGAACTGCTTTGTTCCAAAAGTTGATTCCAAATATGGTATCAGTTCCTTTGCAATTGGCTTTCCTTCTGTATGTCCAACAAAAGAAACTCTTTCTCCATCCCAAACAATTCCAATTGAAGTACCATCAATTTTTTCAGATGCATACATCAAAATATTGTTTGTATAGAACATTTCTACCCAAGCTTTTGTTGGTTTGTCAATTGAAACAAGCTTATCCTTTGGATTCAGCCTACCAAAAGGTGCATAGATTTTATTGTAATTGTGAGCCATATTCTTTACTCCTTTAAAATATGTTAAAGGTTGAGCTTTTACACTCAACCCTTTTCTTTTTTTATGCTGCAGATTTCTGAACAAGTTCCTCAAGTTCCTTTATATAGAACTCTTCAAACATGTTATCAAGAGCGACTTCATAATAGCCATTTGAAGAAACGCGCTGAACGATTTCGTACAAAGTATGCTTATTGAGTCTTTCATAACGAATCTTTGTTGCTGTTTCTGAAAGCTCTGTAGATTTGTGCTTCAATGTCTTTGAAAAATCCTTGAAACGCCGAATGTCATAATCCTTAATCTTTTCATTCATCCAATCAAAACGCTCTTTTGCATTGTCAACGAAATTCTCAATCAAATCAGCCTCTTTCTCAAACTGTTCAATGACTGAATCCTTTGAAAGATTAAAGGTTTCGAAAGCGTTAATTTCCTCAAACTTGTTGTTTTCCTCAATAACAGCATTGCGAACAGTTTCAACATCCTTCATCAGCTCTTCAAGTTCAAAACCTTCAATACCTCCATTATACTTCCATTCAAGTTTGTAAGCTTTGGTTTCTGACCAAATGCTGTAAGGTACATCGAAAGTCAAATCTGAAAGACCCTCTTTGTGGAATGTGTTGATGTAATCTGTACGAATTGAAAGGTAGGTTCCATCAGAACATCTATGCTGGCTTATTGGAATACCTTTGTAAACCCACATTGTAAAGCGATTTCCATCATCTGAAAAATCAAACTGCTTTGCGCGCTCAAAACCTTCAATATTCTTGATTCTGTTTTCTGTAAGCGTCTTAATCATCTTTCGTACCTCTTTGTAAAAAATCTATGTTAATAATATAGGCAGAGAACTAAGACATCAAACCAAAAAAAAAGAGTACATTTTTGTACTCTTTTTTGAACAAGGTGAACTTTTGTGTTTCTACTCTACTAGTGAATCAACACATTCCTGGATATTAGGAATAGGAATTGTAAATCCATTTGGCAATCTCATCATGTTAGTTTCTTTTGCTTTGAAAAACTTATAGATTGTTCCCTGCACTTTATGCACAACCAATAAATCCCCTTTGTCATCCAAAAACATCCAATTCTTATTTGGTTCTACATTGACTTCCCCATTCAAAAACTTCATTTTTCTTCTCCTTTTATTTGCTTTTTCAAAAATACAAGTTTTTGTTTTGTTTTCCTGTATTTTGAAACTTCTTCCTCGTATCTTACTTTTGCATTCATCATTTTGAAAAGTCTTTCTGCCCTTACTTTTGGGTTTGTTTTTTCATTACATGTTTTAATATAGAGTTTGCGTTGATGATTATAATTTTCAAAATAGGTATGCAACGCACCATCCATATTAGATTTCATTCTGCTTAAATTTGCAAGGCATTCTGAAATCCCCTGTGATTTCAAATCCTTTTCATACTCTTCACATTCTTCTTTTGTTTCGAGAATGTTACCATCAAAAGCTTTCCAAACTTTCACTTCTTCCATTCAATTCTCCTTTTTTAAACATTTTGGAAATCGGATCCTCCTGATTGAGCCTGAGTCCTCCCTGTTTCTGCAGAAAAATTCATTGAATCTGCCATATTTCTTAATATAGATCTCATTTCATCCAAAGAATCCCAAAGCCTTGTTAGATCCGGTCCTTGAGGTACATTTGCTTTTTGTGCATCCGAAGCAAACTTTTCTATTTTAGCCGTTAAATTAAAGACTGCATTTGCTCCTGCAATTCTTTCAATTGTGCTCAAACTTTCTGTATCAAAACTTGCAATTGATTGTTGTAAATTTTTCATTGCGGCTGCAACATTCATCAATCCATCCGCATTTTGAGCCAATCTATTTAAGGATTTGCTAAATTATCTATTGCAGCTGTATCATATTCATCTTTCTTTGTTCCTATTTTCTTCGCAAGTTTCTTAATAAAAGAAATTGAAGTTTCAGCTGCTTTCATTTTTGATTTATCCGGGGTAGTTAAACTATTCAATGCATCGTTAAAAGCACCTAAAGAATTAAGACTTGTTTCTATTTTAGCAATTTCATCTTCTGATAAACCTTCCGGCCAAGTTTTTATTGTACCTAAAAGGCTATCCATACTTTTTCTTAAACTTTTTATTGGTAAAAGAGCCAGCTTCATTGCAATTGCAACACCAATTCCTTTAAGAGCCAATGTTATTAAAGGAGGCCCCATTATCAAAAGAGCTTGTGCAATTCCTTTTATATTTTCTCCAAAACTTCTAAAAGTTTCCTGAAGTGCATCAAGATCAATTGTTTCAAATCCTTTTGCATTTTCCGCAAGAATTCCAATATGTTCCTGTAATTCCGGCATCATTATTGCTAATTCATCTATGGTTTTTAACGCTTTCTTTTTTGCAAAAATAAGTCCTACACCCATTGCAGCCAATATAAATATTGCACCCCCTATTAAAACTAAAGCTTGTACCAATTGCATAATTGGTAAAACTACATTCTTTGCAGCTTCAGCTTGCTCAGGTTTGATTGATTTTATAATGCTTGCTACAATAATACTACTGATTCCTGCAATAAATAAAGAAATTATTCCAATTGCTAAAAGCGCAAAAGGAGAAGCAAATCCCAACGCCGGTCCAATCGCAGCAAGGGCAAATATAGAAACTCCAACTAAAACCAAAGTTAATACAAATAGCGATAAGGCTAAAACCATTTTAAGTAAACCGTCCGCGCCGCCAACAGATTTCATTGCATTTCCTAATATTTTGGAAACAACCCAAATTAAACCGGCCATTGCTACTACAAATAAACCGATTAACAATATTGCAAGCATTGCATTTACAAAGCCCGCTCCAATTGTTTGACCTATTTTATTCAAAATAGCAATGGCTGCTATAGGAATGCAATAATTAAAGCCATTGCAACAATTCCTTTTATTAGAGAACCTGTATCAAACATGCTCAAAATAATAACCAAAACGGAAACTATCAAGACCATTATTATAAATTCACCAAGGAATATTTGCAAAGCTTTTAAAACAGCGGGATCTAAATCTGAGAATTTTTTTAAAATTTTGACTAAAAGAAATATTGAAAGCTCAATCAATCCTAAAATTATAGCCATTGATATAAAGCCAGTCCAAATAAGACCAATCCCAATTACACCTAAAATGATAACTAAAACGGAGACAATTGCAATCATTACTGTGATTTCTCTTAAAATTGCAGAAAATGCAGCTAGAGCGTTAGCATCAAGATCTTTTGTGGAGTTAAGAATATGAGAGAGAGCAAATATCATCACCTCAATCAAAATCATAATAGCAACCATATTAACAAAGCCTATCATAATTATACCTTCAGGTATTATTCCTAAAATTACTACCATAATAGATACCATTAAAAGCATTGTAGTAATTTCTCTCAAAAGGCCTTGGAATGCTTTTAATGTTTCTGCAGGAATTTCTTTTAAAGCTCTTCCCGCTACCACTGCTAAAAGCATTGTAAAAACGGAAACACCTAAAAGGATCATGCCCGCCCAAAATAAACCGTCAAGAATTTCATTTTTAAAAAATCCAATAATTAAAGCGGTTGCAGTTAACGACAACATTAAAATTGAAATTGATTTTGCTAAATCGTAAATTCCTCCTTGTTTTTTTGGCTTTCCTTTTTCATCGGTTTCAAGATCACTTCCCCTAAATAAAAATCCTATTAAATTTGTTAATAGTAAAACTGCTATTAAAAACGCACCTAAAGCTACCATAATAACCGTTGCTTGGGCTACTTTGTCAAGTCCAAATATAGATAAAGTTAATGCAAGGATAGCAATAGCTGCAGTTAATAACAAAATACCCTTTGAAATAGATTCAAGAGGGCTTGCAAGCTTATTCAAATATTCTCCAAATTGACTTCCTCCTGCTTCTTCCTTCTTTCCTTTTCCTTCTCTTTTATCTTTTTTTAAATTACCAGCGGAAACAGGTAAAGCCCCTTTATCTTCTTTTTTATTAAAACTATCACTTATAGTACCCTGTAATTCCTCAAAGCCATCCTCTAAAGTCTTTTTTATTACAGCTGCATTTACAATAAACCCCGTTGCAATTAAATCAGGCAAGTTTATTTGGCTTGTAATTTCCTTAAATTCACTTGCAGAATCATTAGCTCCTGATTTGAACTCTTCCCCAAAAAGGGTTTTATTTTCATCATCATTTTCTTGTATAGTATCTTGATTGCTTTCTCCAGCTGAAATAGAATTTATTTGATTTAAAAGAATTGGAAATAACTCTCCGAATTCTTTTAAACTTCCCAGATAATTTTGTATATTTGATTCTAATTCGCTCGACTCTTTTTTCTCTTTCTTTGCAGGTTTTTTTACATTTAATTTTAAGCCTTCCCCTAAATCATTTATTGCATTTACAATATCTTCAGATGCCATACCCATATAATCAGCGTTTGTTTCAACTCCGCTGTTTATTGCACCTTGTATTTGATCAATAGAAACATCATCTGCCATACTAAAAATTAGTTTTGTAAACAAAATAGGAATGAGATGCCAAAACTTTTCCTATATTATTATCATGTTTGAAGTTAATGGAAAATACGGGACAGCGAAAGTATATGCGACAACTGTGGAGCAGGAATGCATCTCTCAGATTTACAGCTTTATGAACTCGCCAGTTGTTGAAGGTTGTAATATTGCAATTATGCCGGATACTCATGCAGGTAAAGGTTCTTGTATTGGCTTTACTCAAAAAATAAACGGCCGTGTAAATCCGAATATGGTTGGAGTTGATATAGGGTGTGGCATGTTGGTTTTGAAAATTTCAAAAGAAGCTGGTGATCAACTTTTCAATAAACCTGGTTTGGAAAAGTTTGATAAAATCATGCATACAAAGGTTCCGTCAGGAATGAACCATCGTAAAACTTTACATAGGTTTGCAAAGAATTTTGAGGAGCAGATAAATCATATAATTGCTCTTGGAGCGGACATGAAAGAGGAACTTGAAAACGATAAACACAGCTAACTAAAACAATAGCAGGACAGAAGAGTTTCCACCTCTTTTGAAAAAGTTTTCATCGAGCTTTTTCTAACTGCTTTTTCTTTTTCACTACTAATTTAATTGCAGTGCCGTGGAAAGCACTTAAAAGGAGAAATCGATGAATTACCAATCTATTATTATGCGAATTGTCTCGCATGCTCAAAATCAACAAAAATCAGGAGAAAGGCCAAATTCAAAATGGTCAAAAGTGAGTGAAAATTTTTCTTGGTGTAAATTTCAAAATTTGGAGAGTATACCATTCACACATAAGGAGGCTTATGTTATTTGTCTTTTGTACAGAAAAGCATTTGGAACAGGAGCAGGTTTCAAACTAGATGGTTTTTTGAAGGTCAAAAATTCTAGAGATTTTTTAAGGTACAAAAATCAAATTTTCACTACTTGCAAAAGATGCGGATGCTCATTAGATAAGCCAAGAAAAGATGGGATTTGTTTGAAATGTAGACCAAGAGCAGGTGTATCAAATCCTTTCTTTGGAAAACATCATTCAAAAGAAACAAAAGAACAATTGAGGAAATCTAGTTCTTTTGCGTCTAAACTACTTTGGCAAGATCCGGAATATAGAGAGAAGGTAATCACAAATGCAACAGGCCTTAAACGTTCAAAAGAATTCAAAGAGAGACAAAGACAAAATACTCTCAAACAATTTGAGGATTTTAACCAAAGAAAATTGAGGTCTGAAAAGATGAGACTTTCTTGGCAAACAGGAGCCTTACAACCTCATCATACTAATAATGGACATAATTTTTCAAAAGAAGAAATTGATTTTGGAGAAAAGTTAAAAATTGCATTGAAGAAAAAATCAGATCTTTTAGAAAGAGGTGTTTATGTGAGGTTTGATGATGGCCATTTTTATCTTCCTGATTTTGTTTTTGACAAAAAATACATAATTGAATTCAAAGGAGATTATTGGCATGCAAATCCTCAAATATACAAGGAAGACGATATCCTTAAATATTATGGAGGAGAGAAATTAGCAAAAAATATTTGGGAAAAGGATAAGAAAAGAGAAAAAGAATTACAAGAGAAATCCTATATTATTATTAGTGTTTGGGAGAGAGATTATAAGAAGGATCCTTTAGGAGAAATTCAAAAGGTTATCAAACAAATTCTATAAAAGGAGGTATCAAATGAAACACCCGAAGGATAAAAAACCTTCTGAGAGTACCTTGAAAGAGCTTTATGCTATGGGTACTCTGGGTGGTGGTTAGGTAACCATTTTGTCGAAATCGATAAAGATGAAAACGGAGATTACTACATCGTAATTCACTCAGGTTCTCGTCATCTTGGAATTGTAGTAGCAAAATATTGGGAAGACAAAGCTATTGAATATCATAAAGATAACTCAAAAGTAAAGAATGATTTGATCAACAAGCTTAAGAAAGAAGGTCGCGAAAAGGAGATTGCAAATGAACTTGCAAAGTTCAAACCTGTAGTTGTTTCAAAAGAACTTTCTTATCTTGAAGGTGAAGGACTTGAAGGTTACTTACATGATATGAAGATTTGTCAGGAATTTGCTCGCTTAAATCGAGAAGCAATACTTGATGTTCTTGTTGAAGAAATGGGAATTAAAAAGCGTCATATTCTTGATAAGTTCTGTACTATTCATAACTACATTGATTTGGAAAATGGAATCTTGCGTAAAGGAGCAATTTCTTTGCAAAAAGATGAAACAGCTATTATTCCGATCAATATGCAGTTTGGCTCATTGATTGTAAAAGGGAAAGGAAATCCGGAATGGAACTTTTCAGGCCCGCATGGAGCAGGCCGTTTGATGTCTCGTTCAAAGGCAAAAGAAACTTTGAAAATGGAAGACTTCAAAGAGTCAATGAAAGGTATTTATACAACTTCAGTTTCTACCTCAACTATTGACGAAGCTCCGATGGCCTACAAACCTGCTGATGAGATTTTGGAAAATATTAAGGAAAACGCTGAAGTAGTTTCCATAATCAAACCGATTTATAACTTCAAAGCATCTGAATAAGGAGAGGTATAAAAGATGTTTGTGAAAATTGTAGGGGTAGTTGTAACTTTTGTTGTTGGAGTTCTTCTTGGTTTTGTAATCCAAAAGAAAGTGAATGAGAGTAAAAAGTTGAGTTATATGCAGCTTGTAAAAAGTATGAATAAAAACTCAATACCTGAAAATTCCTTCAATTTTCAAACAGAAATTCGACAAATAAGTTACTTGAAAAGTTTTCTCAATTGAAAGATAATCCTTTTAAGATTGCTTTCAAAGGAGTATATGGAGAATTGATTTTTCCTGAAACAGCTCAGATTGAGGACTTTTCTAATGGAGCTTGTGTGGTATTCTATGACACAAACAGTGTTCACTATGACAAAAAAGGAAGAAGAAAAAACTATATTTTTTAATCAGAAGGAGTTGATGTTTTATGCCAAAAAAGAATAAAATAAAAAATGCAAAGGGTATTTTTTACAAAGATGTACTTTGGTATTACGATTCAAATGCAGATTTTATAGAAGCTTGGCCCGGTTTTAAACTTTGGATTGCAATAGAGGAAAGTAAGAAAAGCTCTTAAAGAAAAAGAGGCTTTGTAGCAAAAGTCAAACTAATTGATACATGCAAAGGATTTCAAGTTATAAAAAAATAGGGTTAGAACACCACAAATGTATTGTGGTTTCTGATCCTTCTCATCTATATAAAACTTCAGAAGATATAATTACACATAATTCAGCAATGACTTCGTACAGCCAACCTTATGATTCTCTTGTACAGAAGATAGATGGCTCTTTTGTTGAAATGGGTACATTAAAAGTTGGTGATAAACTTATGCCAACTTTAAGTAAGGAATCTATAATTACAAACATTTTTGAACAAGGTGAACAAGAAACATACGAATTAGATTTTGGAAATAATATAAAAACGAGATGCTCACTCGGGCATTGGTGGCTTTTGTTTGATACAAAAGAAAATAAATATACTATTCTACAAACAAAAGACTTTATAAAAGATAAAGAAAGGTACCTTGTTCCGGAGGAAGAAGACATTAAAAGGGATGCGGATTTAATTAAAAAGGCGAATGGGATTCACGAAAGTCTCCTTCAATCTAATCAAAAAAATTACTTGGAGGAATTTAAAATTGTTAAAACTTCAAAACGTTAAATATATGGGAAAGCATAAACACAGATGTATAGAAGTTTCCGATATTTCTCATTTATATACTACAAAAGAAAAATATACTGAAAAACCTATTAAAATAAAGAACTGCGTAGCTTTAGCTTCATATTCACTTGGCAAGGTATGGGATTTGTTAGGTACGCCATTTGAACAATTCATTGAACAAAGCCCCGCTTTTGAAAAAGTAGCACACCGCGATGATGTTGTAAATGCTGATAAAATAGATCCTGGATGCGAAAAAATTTTATATTCAACAGCGGGCCGAGGATCTGCGAGAATGATTTTCAGAAACAACCTTCAGATGAAAATGATGTCTACCGAAGGTCACTTATTAGGAAATGCACAGCCTTTATATTCCAAAATAATGAAACCTAATGGCTCTTATACAACAATGGGCGAAATAAAAATTGGAGATAAAATAGCGTCTCCAACCGAAGGTGAAACAGAAGTAATTGGAATTTTCCCGCAGGGCGAAAGAGATATTTTTGAAATTGAATTAGAGGATGGGAGAAAAGTTAGGTCTTCGGATAATCACTTATGGAAAGTTGCAATTGATAAAAACGAAAAGAATGAATGGAACTGGAGAGTTGTAAATACTTTACAACTGATTGATTGGTTGAAGCAGGGATTAGATATTGAAATTTACGATGAATCTAATGCAAAAGAAGTTTCTCTACCCTAATTTAAAGTATGAGCGAAATAAAAAAGAATCCAACGTTTCAATTAGAAACACCAAAAATAGAAAATAAAAACCGTCCTTTTTATCCGGAAGAAACCAAAATAAAGAACGAAGCTCCCCGTATTTGGATGGATTCTTTTAAAATTGAACCACCTAAAGTACCTACTTTTGAGAATTCAAAAATAGAAAGAGAAGATCCGGAATTCAATCTAGAAAAAACCAATATTGAAAATTCTTTTTCTCAATTTGAAGTAATTTCTCCTGAAATAAAAAATGAGTTTAAAGTTCTTGAAAGCCCTTCTTTTATAAGTAAAGGATCTTTACTTACTTTTGGAAAAGCACCTGAGTTAACAGATGAAAATTTGGAGAAGATTATGCAGAAAAATACGCACAACAACTAAAAGAAAATGAAAAGTACAAAAAGTTAACTTCTGAAGATTATGAAACACCCTCAAACCCTTATCAAGCAGTTTCTGATTTCTTTTATAAAAAAAATGTAGATTATTTAACAAGTGATTTTTGGAAAGGGGTTGTAAGTAATTTCACCGAGTTTTCCGATAAAGCTACAGAATTAGCTGAGAATGTATCAGAAGAAATAGAAAGAGAAAAACAAGATTGGGAGGAATGGTATACTGATAAAAAGAAAGAGTGGGATGAATTTTTAGAGGAAGGCAATTCAGAAGTAAAAAAATTTTGGCTTGATCCAATAGCTCAAAGAGGCTTTGATTTAATGGAAGGTGGTGCAGAAATGTACCATCGCTTTTTGGATGGAATTCAGGTTGAACAAACTGCAAAAGAAATACAGAATCTTGTAAAAAAAATCAATTTCGGTGGAATAGAAAGAGACCGTTCTTATAGAAAGGGGGTAGAAAGAAAAACTACTACTGAAAGTCTTATTAAAAAGCTAGGGAAAAAGAAAAAAGATAAAGAAATTTCTGAAAAGGTTGAAGAAGGGAAGGAAGCTACAGAAGAAAAAGAAAAGAAAGAGAAAAATGAAAAACATGATTCAGCTGAATATAGAAAACCAAATACTTATAAATTTATTGGGGAACAAATTTTAAAAGAATTTGAAGCTCAATTACACTATTTTGTAATGTGGTTTACAGAGGGAGATAACTTAAATCAACTTGCGATCCCTGCAAAATCAATGGATGCAAAAAGAGAAGATAAATATTATTATTATTTTTATATAAATGAAATAAGTTTCAAACCTTTTGTAAAATCAACAATGGATTTGAAATATTTCCCGATAAAAACATCTACTGCAAATTATTCAAAAGTAAAAAATGGAAATGATTTTACTATAAAAACATCTTATGATATAGCTCTTTCTTTTTATGATTTTATAGTGGATAAGTGTATGGGATTTAATTTGAAAGATGGTATAATTGGATCAAGAAGAGGAAATGGATATGAATTTGCGAGAACAACAAAAGATGAATTTAATAGTAAAAAAATTGATTTACATGTTTTAATACCCTCAAAAATGGGTTTAATTGAATCTTCCGATGAGATAGCTTATTTTGCAAATCATTTTATTTTAAAAGATATTCGTTTTTCAAATTTGGATAAATTATCTTTTGCACATGCAAGTAATTCTCCTTTTAGTGCTTCAATAAAAGGAGTTTTCAGGAAAGCCATTTTAATACATAATGAAAAGATTGGGGTTGGATATGTAAGTGATGCAAGACCAAGTGAATTAGAAAAGAAAGTTTATCCAAAAAATGTAATCAATGTAGAGGAAACAAAAGGATTACAGGATAAAAACTTCATCAAACACTTTTACAATGCAAAAGAAGAGAAATCTGATCTTATTGACACTGCGTACCCTGCAGGTTCAAATCATGGAAAAGAAACTTTTTTAGCTTAAAACTATCCGGAATTATCCCTTGATGTACTTTTATACTTTGCCAAAAATCAAATTTGACCTGGATGATACGCTTCTTGTTGGTCTTTATATGAATTTATTGCCTGTTCCCAATTTGTTAGATTCGAATTTCGATATGGTGCATTTGCCCATTCTAAAAACTGTTCTTTGTCAAATATTCTTTTCCATGTTTTCGATTCTTTAACTTCAACTTTTATTTCTTTTTCAGATTTAGGAGGTTTTTCAGTATCAAGAAAACTTTTCCGATTATTTTGTGACTATTTGTTTCTTGAATAGTAACATGTACAGGTTCTTCCTTTGTTGCAGAGTCGTTAGTTTTTACAATCATTCTAAATCCCTTGCATGGTTTTCCAATTGTAGCCATTTCTTGAAGCAACTGTTTTTCTTCAAGCTTTCCTTTTGCTTCTTCAATTTTTGTTCTGTACCATTGTTCTGTCAGTTTGTCCATAAAACACTTCTTTACAAATAATATAGGTCATTCTGTAATTATGTCTACCGAAAAATCGTTTTTTTTCTTTTGCACTAATTAAATCATAAAACGAAAGTTATAGGAACTGGTAATTCCTATAACTTTCTAGCACAACCAAAAATAGGACTTTTGTGATTGTGAAACAATTCTATTTTTGACTAAATAATTTATTATGAGTTCATCGTTTGAAATAATTAAAAACCTGTGTAATGTTGTTTCTAGTTTTGAATATAATACTCCGAAACCCTATCACCTAATGTCAATAAATGAAATGAATGATTTGGAAATAGGTTGTTGTTGGGATACAACTCACTATATTGCAGAAAGTTTAGAGCAGTTGAAAGAAAAAGTTTGGCATAAAGAGTGCATGTTTTTTACTTGCGATGAGAATAAAAACGTTCTACAAACTCATACTTTTACTGTTGTTAACATTGAGGAAAAATATTATATAGTTGAATGTAGTGGAGTGATCATAAAGGAGTTATTGGGCCTTTTGAAGATGTAGGCGAACTTATTTCTGATTACTTTGATTTATACAAAAAAGAAAATACTTTTGAAAATGTAAAATACTCCATATTTTATTATTATGCAAATGGATCGGAATGTGAAGGTTTGAATGCAAATGAGTTTATGCAAAAAGTTATAAATGAAGGTGAAGCAATAATTGATGATGCAGAGTTAGTTCCAATTCAAACTCCGAAAAAAGATGTTATTTGTGAACTTGCAACAAAATTAAATTTTGCAGAGTATGAGTTATTACCAAAAGGAGATAGTTTTAATTTAGAAGATATAATTGATAATGTTTTTGATACTGTTGATCTTTGGTACAGAAATCCAAAATGTTGTAAAGTTTTATCCTATGCGGATAGAGGTTTTATTGAAGTAAGTGTTATAAACATTACAAATGAGAAAGAGGTATTTAAATATTCTGTAGACTACAATCCTGAAAGTCAAATTGGGTATAATGGAGATGTTAATGCTGTTGTAATTGAAGGTTTATTTGTTGAAGAAAAATGGAGAAAGCAAGGTTATGGAAGAAGACTAATGGAAGCTGCTTTAGATTGGTCTCAAAAAAATTATCCAAACCTTCCAATCAAAGTTGTTGTAAATAAAAATAATGTAAATGCAATTGCATTTTATGAAAAAATGGGTTTTGGAACAACTTCAACCTTAAAATACTCATATGTAATGACTTTTGGGACTAGAAGTGGTTTTATAGAGGTTGATACAAAATTACCAAATGGCTTTAGATACACTATAAGTAAAAAGCAAAAACAAAATGTTCAAGGCTGTTTAGATTGGAATCACAAAATCCCAATTACTCTAAAACATGATAATGAAGCTGTAATTAGAATAAGAAAAGGTGATGAGCTAATTGGACAAGCTTGTATTGAAACGGGAATTGATCATTTGAAAAATGGAAATCATTATCCTTTAAATGAAAGCTGGATTTATTGTTTTGCAATTAACCCAAAATACAGATCTAAGGTTTAGGTTCAAAGCTATTAAAAAGAGCTGAAAATTATATTAAAGATACTTGTTATTGCAATTGCATAAAATTACATGCTCAAAAAGAGTTTGAAGATAAATTGATTCCATTTTACATTGATCATGGTTATGAATTTATTGATATAGATCCTTTGTGCAATAATGAACCTATTTTCTATAAAAATACTGAAAACGTTTAAATCCTACAGCGGTTCTTTTTAAGGACCAATTTACAAGAACTTCTGTTTCTTTTTCTCATTCTTTGGAATGTCTCTTTTAACTCTTTTTTAGAAAACAGATAAAGGGTTTTATTAAAATGAATATCTTTATTTTCCAAAAAATGTAATTTTATCGAGTTGACAACAAACCTCTTTTCCATCATATAATAATTTTGAAATTCTTTAGTTTTTCTAACCTCTTCTTTTGTTAGGGTATTTACAAGTCTTGCGTTTTTAGGATTAAAAATCCCAATTGAGGGAGCTACATCCCCATCATCTTCAAAATTGATAAAACCATCATATTTAAAACTTTTCAGTATTTTTAAGAATTCACCTCTTTTTTCTTTTCCCATTATTTCATACCAATTACCTTTCTTTAATTGTGAAGCTAAAATTGGAAAATGTTTTTCAATCAACCTATATTCAGCAGGATTTTGTGCATTAAAAATATTTAAAGGGGTATTTTCAAAGACTCTTTCTTCTATAAAACCTTTTTCACCTAAAGCATAACTATATGCATAAACTAAACTTGAAGTCAAGTACAAACAACCCCAATCTTCAAATTCAGTATCAATTTCTTCTCTTCCTCTATACCAAATTTTATTTTTGTTTGTAAACCTTTGTTCATTTAAGCGGATAATCATATTCGAATTAGTTTAAAAGTTCTCTTTTCTATATTGAAAGTATAAAAAGCAATTTTAGATAAAGTGACCTTCTAAAATTGTTGCATATTATAAGGAGAATTTAATTATGCAAAGACACATTTCTATTACAGAGTTTTTAAACTCTTACTCTGGAAAAAATGAACTTTTCCCAAACACACTTCGCTATTTGTACAATGCTGACTATCAGAATGGTTTGTACATTGTCAAAACACCTTTAGGATCTGGTACAACTACACTTGAAGTACTCTTAGTTCTTTACCGCATTGCAAAGCTTACAATTGATACAAAGCATAAATATGAAATTGTTTGGCTTGATGGAAAGAAAGATCTTATGGTACATTCATTTGAAAACATTTTAAAAGAAACTTCTCTTTTTCAAGAAGTAGATTGTGAAGAAGGATTTGAAATCTCTCAAGCTATTGCAGAAAATCAATTGTTGGATAAATTACATGTTTTTTATTCAAAGAGTAAAGTGAAAGGTAGGTATGATATATATTTTGGTACAAATGTATGTTTACAAATTGGAGAATATACTAATGCCATTGGCTATTCAAATTTTTTCAAACTTCATATAGAAAGTAGTATTACTGACGATTATTACCGAATTGGATATGTATTTACAAACCTCAACAATGTATGGGATGCAGTTAAAGAAAACTTCAAAAAGATTTGGAAAGAAATTACAGATAATCTTGATATTTATAAACACCCAAAATATTACACAAACCCAGATTTGATAAGTTTTCAAAAGTTCTGTATCATTGATAGTGAACTAGTCAGTATTATAAAACCGGTTACTTTTGATAACTACAGTATTATTGAGGTTACTGCACATCAACAAAAGGAGCAAAATACTAAGGTTCAGAATGATCCAATTTCATTAGATATTGTAGAAGAAAAAAATGAATTAAAGTTTCTTTCACACATTTCTAAAGAACAGGCTCAAGATTATGTAAATAATGGGTCTTATAGGGTTAGTGAAGTAGAACAGTATTTGAAAGATACTTATGGTTTCTACAGAAATTGGGATTTTATAGAAAAGAACAAAGAAACTGAAGATCTTGGTACTGTAGATATTAAAGCTGAGGATTTAGAAAATTCTTCTGATGTAGTTAAAAGCTAAGAACCTTTGTAGGCGATGAAAAAGAGCTTAGTAAACTTTTGGGTAGAGAAATTGGGCCTTACACAATGCTTACAGAAGAGGATATTCGGAAACTTCAAAAAGAGGGTGGTACAGATTACAATCCATTTAACTACCTTTATCGTAAACCTAAAAAGTTACAGATTTGGTTGACTAATCAGGGAAGACATTTAAGTAAATTGTCTACTAAACAAATCGAAACATTAGGTAGTAAGGTTGTTGGGAAAAGTAAACATTATGAAACAGAGGGTGAAATCGCTAATAGAATACTTAAAGAGATTGAAACTTTATATTTTCAAATTGAACATGCTGTAGAAGATTTTAGAAGAAAACACAAAGGTAGTAATCCTTTTAGTGATGTATTTGCAGCAGCTTGTACTAGTATTCCAATTAAAATGTCAACCAATGAGAATTTGACTTTTGATGTAGGAAGTATTACAAGATATTTGAAAACTGCATATGAAGAAGGAAAACCTAAATCAATCTACATATTGTTACCTTTTGTAATTTCTGAGGATGGTGAGGTTGTAACCTTTAGTGGGTTTGGTGAAAATCTTGGAATCTACTAAAACATTGGACTAACTTTTAAAAAAAAGGAGAAAAATAAATAATGCAAAAGATTTTTCAATTTAAGAGTGATGATATTGAATCAATGAATGCTTTGAATTCAATCTTGGAAAATGATCCTAATTTGCGCATTGTAAATGTTTCAACAGTTGCAATTGGTGATTGTAAAACAATGAATACTTTTGTTTTACAGAAAGCTGAGGATTATAAGTGTAAGTTGAATGAAAATAAATCAAATGAAAAGAAGAAAAAACCAGAAGAAGACTTAGCAAAGAATCTTGCGGCAGTTTCTGATGTTTTTACAAACTTGATGAAAGTACTTGTTGATGAGGATGATGGAAAGTAGAATATGATTGAAAATAGAATGGAGGAATTTGAGTTCACTTAGGATAGGAGTGAACTATGAAATCAAGAATTTACTATCCACCAAAAAACCTTTCGTAGAGTTTTCTTGGAAAGAAAGAAAAGAACACAGAACCTTCTACAATATAATGTGTGAAGGTTCAAGAACTGGAAATAGAGGTTATCAAAGTAACCGAAAAAGTTGGAGAACGTATTACAGAAACTACAGAAGAATTGCTAAAAAGGTTTCTCAATATCTTCAACAGCAACGTTCAGCAAATGCAAATATGTTTGTACATATGTTGCAACTTGATCCAGAAAACGAAAAGTATGATACATATTTGTACGAATGTTTGAGTAGAAAGGTAAAGTACGGTTATTTGGATTAAGAAAGTAAAAGGTTGTGAAAAACTCACAACCTTTTTTTGTAAGCTAAACAGCTGGATTTCCTATATTATAAGTAGGAGGTAGAAAAGATGCGAAGTAACTGTTTATTCGAAGCTGTAAAAGCGAAGATTAAAAACTGGAACAACGTAACTCTTCACTACCTACCTGCAAAAGTAAATCATGGTCATATTCATTTCTATTGGATTGAAAACAATGAAATGCATCATTTTACAAATCCAAAAGGAAAACAAAGCGTTCTTTTTGAAGGAGTTTATAAAACAGTAGATATAAGGTATCTAACTGGTATGATTTTAATGAGAGCAAAAAACGCAGGTTTATCGCCTAAAAAAACACTTAAATTGATAAAAAAATTAGGGTGTGGAAAAGGCTACACCCTAACTGATGTTATTGAAAGTTTTAATGAAGAAGATTAAAGATGATTTTCACCATCAGTAACATTGATTCTGTAATTTTTACCCTCTCCATCAGGATCATCTTTTTTTAATCTCTGAAAGATTGCAGATTCTTTTGCTTTTTCTTTGTTTGGGAAAATCTTGTAATTCTTTTTAGGATGAGGATCTGTAGAGAAGCCTTTTGGATTATCTCTATCAATTCCAACCATTTTCCATTTTCCATCCTCTTTAATCTCAATTACACACTCTTCACTATCCTTAAAAAGAGCTTCACCTAAACGATTATATTTATCCTTCTTACCAAGAACTTTTTAGGACTTCTGAAAGTAGTCATTGAAACTACCTTAGCTGGAGCCATTCTTTGAAATTCAGCTGATGTGACTTCTTCATCTAATTCAGTCTCTTTTAATGTTTCCAAATATTTCAAAGTTTCCAAATCTTTGTAGGTTGAACCTTCATTAAAATCAGTTACACCCCTAACTACATTTGCAACATCAAGGAAAATGCAATCATTTTCAACTTCATCATCATATTCTGCATCTCTTTTCCAAATACTATAAATCTTTTTTACAGCTCTAAGATTTTTATCCTTTGGACTGAATACATCGTTTTCGAAAGCAGAAATTTCATTGTAATTAAACATACCAGAAATTTGCGCAATATCATGTAAAAATAAATCTAATTCATCACTTACAAAGTTCATTTTTTATACACCTCTTTTATAATTAGAGAAATTTTTTTTTTCGATCTGAAAATAGTATAGACTCATAGACTTCTCTCTTTCTGAAATTTTTTAGAAAGATTCGCTAAACTAAAGCCTATATTATAAATGGAGGTAGGGATTATGAGAAGCAATTGCTTAATTGAAGCTATCAAAGCAAAAATCAAAGACCCCCATAATGTGAAAATTCACTTAATACCTCCGAAATTAAATCAAGGTCTTTTTCACATATATTGGATTGAAAATGGAAAGATATTTCACTATTCAGATCCTAAAAATGATGGTACTCTTTTAGATACAATCCTACATCCTCTTTTTAAGGGAATTATTAAAAATCCGGATACAACTGTTTTTGCGGATATGCTTGTACGTAGGATGTATAAAGCGAAATACTCTTTTGAAAAGGTTGAAAAGTTTTTCTCAAAACTCAATTTAGATTATGATGTAAAAACCGCCTTTGAGAAACAAAGAATCAAGACTACTGAAAAACAGAATATCAAGATTATTGGAAATCTTGATATTCCGGTTAGAAAGAGACGCTAACCTTTAAAATCAACATCAGAATCTTTCTTTACAATTTTTATCGATTTATCCTTAAAGGAATAGCCAAGTTCGTAAAGTTTCTTAACTAAGTCTGAGTTTTTTGCCTCTTCTTTATCTTCAAAGGTTGATATACTTCCATTCATAGTCAGTTTTCCATCCTTTTCACCAACCGCAACAAACTTTCCATTGTCAAGTTTTATCTCAATGACAATGTCGCCTTCATTTAAAAACTTCTCTTTTAATGTTTTTTGTGACTCATACAAAGGATCCTCATAATCTTCCTCTTCGTCATCGTCATAACCATAATAATCCCTTTCATCGTAATCACCATCTTCATCCTCACTTTCAGGATAAAGACCAGTATTTATTTGAATAGTTTCTTCATACTCACCATCATCCGCAGTGATTATAATTGTGAACAAACCAGCGGAAGTTCTATCAAGTCAATTGTTACATCTTTTGTACCTTCAAATTCAATAACTCTTCCAAGTTCATTCAATCTTTCATCTGTATACTTTTGTTCAAAGCTAATATCAACTACGCCGATTGTACCAGAATCAACACTATACTCTCTTCCATCATCCTCGCCTTTATAAGTTCCATCCCCAATGTAAGTATTTGCAGCAATTGTTCTTGGTACAAAATAATTGTAAGCTCCGCAACCATTTCTACTTACATCTAGCCACCCTCTCCAACTATCTTTTGGAATTGCATAGCAAGGATCCCCAATAAACAATTTCTTTACTGTTTTTATTGACATTGTGTATAACTGAGGTTCTCTATCCTCATTTAATTTTCTCATTTTATTCCCCTTTAGGTTTAGTGGATAGATATCCTTATCACCAATGTTGTACTTTTTCAAAACTACATCAATATCCCTAAAATCACCAATCAAACCTTGTTCGTATAAATTATCAATTTCAGCTGCAGCTTTATGGTATTTTGGACCTCTAATCAATTTCAATCTTTCTACAAGTTTTATCACATATTTTTCAAGCGTATTTTCTTTCAAGGCTCTCATAAAAAAATTAGTAAAAAAAACATAAGGGTCTAATTAAAAAAGAGGTATTTTTAACTTGAGTTGGTGGGATAATGGTAAAAGTAATCGTCATATTGAAAAAAGTTCTAATCAAAGTTTTGAAGATTTCGTAATGAATTTAGAAATGTGTGATGTTTGTGGAAAATCATATCATAGATCTTACATAAGAAGAATTCCTTTTAGAAGTCATGATGGAATCAACTATGTTTTGCGTTGTTGCCCTTACTGTGATCCAAATGTAAAAATTCGCGAACTTTTTTGAAGAAAAATAAAAACCTCCTAACAAAAGGAGGTTTTTTGTTTTGAGATTAGTCTTTTTATCCTACGATTGGTTGAATCAAACCTTTATCAAACAAGAAATCTCTTAAATGATTGAATGAGGTGTCATCAACTGCGTAACCTAAATCTCCATCAAGTTCTTCATCAATTCAGTGTACTCTCTTGCATCCTTTCTGCTCAATTTACAAATCTTTGTAAAGAAATATTCAAGGGGTTCTCCACCAAATTCATTTGCGATTCCAGCCATTGAACTAAAACCAGCTAAAGGTCCAACACCTTTAAATCTCTTCAGCATTCTTTTACTTGGATCTTTTGAAATTTCTGCATTTGTTGGTGTAAATCTTCCAACAGGTACTTCAGCTCCCATAATGTTCAATGAGCTTTCTTTAATTCCTTTGTGATCTTTTCTTGATTCATTGAATCCATAATCAATTGCTTTTGCTTCACTTTTTGACCAAATAACAACATCCTTAGCCGCAGCTTCTACATCTTCAATAAACTCATCTAGAGTTACTCCCTTAAAATAAAGATTCTGTAAACCAGAATAGATATTTTGGGTATCAATGGTGTAACCCTCTCTTGTAAAGTCAAGAGTAATTGCAATCGCAGAATTGTCATCCCAAGAAATTACAATTTTAGGAAAACCTGTTTCTACACTATATTCAAGACTTGCTGGTAAACCTTCTGCTATAAAAGTATCTAATGCAATTTGTTTTGCATCCTCAATGTCAAAATCTCTTATTGTTGGTATTACAGCATTTCTGTCTACTCTTCTTTCAGAGATGTTTCTACAATTTTTCTTCATTTAGAGCTCCTTTTTTCTAATTTTTTTTTATTTAGTCATTTTTTTTTCACTGATTTGGCAGTGCTTAGAAATCCTATATTTTAAATATGAGAATCCTTTGTAAAGAAAAAGACTTTTATGATTATGTTGGATATGGTGAGAATGGTTCGGAGGATGTAACCTTTGATAGACGCAATATGTGGGTAATTAAAGCAGAGGGAACTGAATTTGATAGAGATACAATTTATCATGTAATAAACACTCTTTTGACAGATAGAGATGCTCTTATGGAAGGAACTATTGGTATCTTTATCGGATATTCTCTTTACATTATAAAACTTACAACAGAAAAAAGGGATGTGAGTTGGAATGGTGCAATAAAGCCTTTTAAGTATACTGCTGAGTTGATTACAGAAAGAAAGTGTTATGATATAAAGCATCCTCTGCCAATTGAATTTGTAAAAATCGAAACAAGAGCTTTTGATCAAGTATTTTGGAGATTGAAGAGTAATTCAGATTGGAGACATTATAAGGAAGCTCAGAAAGATGAAAAAGTCTTGATGAATGAATATAAAACAGGGAATGTTGCAAACTGGAAATTCAAACCTGCTTTTGAGAAATCTTGGGAATGTTCTTATCAATATGGTAAAATTCCAATTCTTAAAAACACCTTTATTCCGAAATTGATTGATGCAAAGGATGTGTATCTTAATATTGAAGAGTGGCTTATTTCACAGTATAATGATGTTGATCAAGAATCTGAAGGATTGACAGATGTTGATAAAGCTATAAATCACGGCTTTGATAAAAAAGTAAGTTTTAGGAATGTGAAGTGAAAGGAGGTTTCACAAAACTATGAGATACAAACTAATCTATATCCCTCTGTACGACATGCAGATGGGAAGTCTTCAATTTCAATGACTGACTTTGTAAGTCAGGACTTTATTGAAAAACTGGCCATTACTCGAAGTAAGGCAATTAAGTTCAGTGTAGTGCCTGACAGTCTCGGTGCTTACAAAGATGATGTGAAAAAGACACTGTGGAATGTAAGTGGTATTGAATTTTTCGTTGGAGAAAATCCAGAAACAAACCTCATTGAAGAATTCTGTGTAGTTTGTTTACATGATAAGATGTGAGAAACTTTCTAATTATGTATACTATTGTTAGCACCCTCATTTTTGGCAGTTCACTTTAAATATTTCAACTTGATGTTTGAAACAATCTAATGCTTCTTGAAAATTTTCTAAGAAATGGTAAATTCGATCATATTTCACACAAACCAGAAACTTAGAAGGAGTTTGCCAGAGTTCCCATCTTGATAAACTATCAATCTTTAAAAGTTTCCAATCTTGCATATTGAAAATTAGTTTAAAATAAATCTGCTATTGAGGAAAGAGTAGGATTTCTTTCAAAAGACGAACTACTGAACTCTTTTAGCATCTACGCCTTCTACGTCTTTCAATTAAATTTCTTTTTTGAGGTTTTTTTCTACTCGAAACTAACCTCATATATTCATCTTCTTCAAAATCATCGTCATCTATAGAAACATCAAACTCTGATTTACTCAACATATCATTATATTTATCCATTAGAGGAAATGATTTAATTAAACGTCTGCAGCGATCATCTACGTTTTCACCATGATTTAACAAATATCTTAAATTACGATACATTCTTTCAGCTTGACCCGGTTTTGGATGATCTAAAGAATTGCAGTACATATCGGCTAACTTTACCAATAATGCAGAAGGACTTAATTCCAACAACTCTTGATTTATATAATTTTCTTTTCCAAGTCTTTCAACTTCAGGTTTAAAGTTTGTAACTTCTTCTACAATTTGAGCAACATCAGATCCAAATAAAGCCTCTATCTCCTCTGCAGTTGTATCTGTTCCTCTAATGTATCATGTAATAAAGCAGCTTCAATTTCTGTATTTGTTCCTCCATAAGTTGCAACTACATCTGCGACCATATCAGGATGCACCCAATAAGGTAAACCTGAGTTTTTTCTTATTGCACCAGTTTCATCATGTTTTCTTTTACCAAAATCATAAACTGGTTTCAATTCAGGATGATCTCCTAAAACATTTTCATTTAATTCTTTTCCTAGATAAACAATATCAAAACCATAAACATCTGAATCAGGATCATTTAACCTACTATCATTTGTATTTGCAATGTAAGTTTCATGAACGTCAAAAGGCCCATTAAACCAAAAGGCAATTTCTTTTTGTAAACAAAATTCAAGAGTGAAGTCTGGATCATAATGTTCTATATTTTCAATTTGATAGTTTTCAACCTCAATTTTAGCAGTTGGGTAACCATAATCGAGAGTTGCATTTGTATCTTTAAGGTTAATAACAGTTAAGGCATCATGATTTTGTAACAACATTAAAGTATCTGTTAAATCCTTAAATGAAGTATTTTTGCTTTCTTTAATTTTATGACTTTCGTTCAATTTTCGATCCTTAATAAAATCTTTTGCAGTTGAAGGTTTCTGATAATTTCTAAACAAAGTATTAGATACATTTACTTTTTCAAAATTTAAATTTATTTCTTGTGTAATATTTTTTACAATATCTAACGTATCATAAATACAGCTAATTGTAGCTTTATCTCCAATATTATAATGAGTGAGAATACCTTTTACTACGCAATCAGGTTTAATTTGTACACATTTTAATCCGAGTTTTTGTAATTGAGTTGATAATAGAGTTGCAAGATATAAACTTTTACTTTTTATAACACCAAGTTCAATTGGCTTATTTGTATCTTTAGTAATGTATAAAGTACAAAGGTTTTCAGGGCTTGAAATCCAAACCTCTTCTTTTAGTTTTCTATTTGGTCTCATAATAATTAAAATTAGTGAAAACAAACGGTGTTAAGATAATCTTTTGTAAGCTAGTTCAATATCCCTTGTGACCTCTACGATTCGTTGTGTGATATCTATATATTTAAGACTTGGTTTGTTCTTTGATTGCTCGAGTTCCCATTTTTTTACTCGAAGCCACTGTAAATGAATCTGAGCGCAAGTTATAAATTGCTTTAACCTACGCTTACCCTTCTCTGTTATCATTTTTTTATCCCCTTCAAAAATAATATAGGTTGAAGAGCATTTACACCTTCAACCTATTTAAAGTTAGTTTTCTAATGATAACAAAGATTCAATTTAACGAATATTATGACTCTTTCTTTGTCTTAAATTGCGTTTTCTAGATTCTTGAAAATCTGAAGCAAAAGCATTATTGACGAATTCAACAACCTCATAATACCTTGCATTGGCTAAAGACCATAAATCAGCCTCTGCTGAGAAATACAGGTTATCTTTTCTGTCACTATATCCTGGTTCCAAAACGGATTCTTCATAATTTTTAATACATTCTCTGTATACAAAAGTAGGTTCCTCTCTAACATCTCCTGAGCTCTCTGCAACCTTTGTACCATCATCATATACAAGTGAAAATGTATATTTATTCATCTCAAGGTCAACATCACAAAGAAGATATAAAGTCTGACCTTGTACATCTCCAAAATACCAAGTTTTTTCAATAGGTTTCATTTTAAGATCCTTCCTTAAAAAAAATTAGTCATTTTTTTTTCACTGTAAACAGCATTACGAGTTTTTCAATTTCGAGCATAACCTCTAAACTCTTCATCTGCAATACGTTCTTTGGATAAATCCTCTTCAGTTTGTTTCCAATAGAAAAGGAAATGCTGCCCTGAATTTGTATCTAATGTAATAGCTTGAATATCATAGATATGATTCTGATTTACAAAACCAACCAAAAGCTCTGAGTCATCAAATGTTTTTGTGAAAAGTGTTTTGTACATTTCTTACACTCCTAAGACTAAACTTATAATTCCTGCTGAAACTAAACCTATAAATAGGCCAACAAAAAATTTGAAAAAAGTATAATCCTCTTTTACATACATCATTTCAGGTGCTTTTGGTACTGGTACTTCCCTAGCTGTCATTTTTATCTCCTTTATCTCTAAACAATAATTTCACAGAATGATTATCCTCAGATTTCAAAATCTCTAAAACAGGATCATCCAAAATAGAATCATTACTACAATGTTCACATTCCGATAAAATCTCAACAGCATGTATTGCATAGCCTTCATGAGCTAAAGTCTGTAATTTATTGCATAATTCTTGTACTGTCATTCAGCCTCCTTAACCTTCAAACCATTTTTTTGCAAAAGGCCAATTATTTGAGCTTTGAGCTCTGGTTTTTCTAAATCTGTAAATTCAAATCCATCTTGATCCTTTATCAACTTTGCAACAAGCTTTTTTACAGGCTTTTGAACTCTTTGAACAAAATTACCTTGTCTTATTTCTTGAATTTCTGCTGTATTTTCGTATACATTCAAAAAGCCCCATTTGTTATTAAACTCAGCACTTAGCATCTACCAACTCACCTTTATGTACATCTGTATATACAACCCAAACAGGATAAAAAACATTTCCTTGCTTATTGATAACTCTAGAATTTATCCTGCTCACCATTTGACCTAAAAGAGTTTCATTTTCACAAGCAATATCATAAATAATAGCTACACAATTTCCTTCTGAAACAATCTCTTTTGGATCTTTTATCCAAACACAATTTTTATTCTCTAAAGTTTTTCTTGCAAGTTCAAAGAAGTCTTTTTCATATGTTAGAATTGCATATTTTACATGAGATTCTCTTTCAGCATTCAACCATCCAAAATCCTGTTGTGCGAACATATCTGGAAGTTTCAAAATATCTTCCAACAGATGTTTTTTATAATAATCTCCACCTACCATACTTAATCCCCAAACATCTTTTACAAAGACTTCTCTATCCTCTTTTGTCATTTTCCCACCTTTTTCGCTCACCTTAAACTGCCTTGTTTGAATCTCTACAAACAAAAATCTCAAAAATCAAAAGCAAAGACATTGCTAATACAAAAGTTGTCATACAACCTCCTCATAAGTTTCAAAAAAGATATCTGGTTTACAGAAATAGAACTCTCCTTTAACTCCTTTAATTACAAAATCATTTATAGATGCAACATGTTTTGCTTTTCCTGTTTTACCATCTTCAAGAGTTTTAATAACCAATTCTCCATCTTCAAGAAAAACATTATCTTCTGCAAACTTTTTAACTTCATCAAAATTACTACCTACCCATTGAATAGCCTGAATTTCAACTGGTTTCTTTTTGAAAGTATATGGCTTATCCGAATAATATTTCAATTTATTTCTCCTCTTAAAAAATTCTCAAAAAATGTTTTGATTCTACATTGTAATGTTGGTTTCCAATAAATGTGATCTATTACAAAAGGTTCAAGCTCTTTGTTTACAACAAATAAAACCAAAGGAATTGCAATTATACAAGTTATTACAAATCCAAGAAAACACATCAATTCAATACTCATTTTTCTTCAACCCATTCCAAAAAGATTTGATCATCAAATCCACCATTTCTTTCTCTTTTTTCTTGAACAGCTTTTTGAAGGTCTTCAATTTTATAATTTCTTGCTTTCATCAGATTTGTAAATACTTCAAAGATATCTGCAAATTCTTCAAGCTCAGCTTCTTCTAAATCTTCACAATCTTGTAGACTCAAAGGTTCTTGATTTGAAAGATGCCTATAATTTTCAATAGCTTCATCTAATTCATCAACCTCTTCTTTGAGTTTGTTTATAAGATGCTTTGAAAGATCAATACCATTTATAGAATGTGCCTTAAAAGCTTTATCCTGTTTAATGAGAATATTTGGAATTTTATCTCTTACAAGTTTGTTTAATGTTTTCTTTTTCAATGTAATTAAACCTCTAAATTAAAGAGTTGATCCTTAGACCGTAATTGTCATCCAAAACTACAACCTCTCCTTCAGCTAGCTTCTTACCATTCACACCAAATCACAATCCAAACCAGCTAGTTTATCCAATTCAATAATTGAACCTGGTTTTAGCTTTGCCAAGTCTTTCAACTTAATACTTGTTGAGCCTAATACAACATCCGCATTTACAGAAATATCAGAAATCTTCTGCATATCAATTTCTGTGCGAATTTCTTCTTTCTCAATAAACTCTTTTTCTACACTATTTAATTCTTTTGACATTTCCTTTGCTAACTCCCAAGGTAAACAAATATTTATCATTCCTTCTGCGAATCTATCTTTAGATTCAATATCATTCTTTTCATTTCTAAAACCTACTTCCAAAGTTATCAAACAACTCATTTCGTAGTTTTTACGAATATTTGTTTTATAAGGTTCGTTGTAGAATTTTGCTTGTTTAATTTCAGCTTTTTTCAAACCTTTATTAAAGAAAGTAATTTCACTTGTTAGTGTTTTTTGCAGAGTTTTCAAAAAGTTTGTAAGGAAGTATTTTGTGAAAGATTTTGTCTCTGCATCAGTCAACTCCCTATTAAAAGGTGTCTTGCTATTTGGTTCTTTCAAACACATTTCTGTAAAAGTAATGCAAGGATCAAATTGAGCAACAACATCTTTTTTATTCAACTTAAACCAAGCAAATGAAGTTGGATTTGGAATTGACCTCATAAACTCTTCATAAGTCAATTGATCAACACTTGCAAGATGCATATGTACTTTTTTATAAGGCTGCTCTTTGTTGAATTTCTTACAATACTTTTCATAATCAGTCAAAAGCTGATTTTCATAATTCTTTGCAAAATCTTCAAAAACGGCTGCAATTGATCTTATATCTTGTTTTGTCAATTTATCAGGTCTTTTGAAATCATAAATTCGTACTCTCCGCTGTTTTTCTTTTAATTCAGATTCTTCTTTTGGAGCATTTTCATCTGACCCTTTTGAAATCGCATCTAATAATTGTTTGATTTCCTTTTGTGTTAAAACTTCCATTTTCTAAACCTTTTTTAAAAAAATATAGATAAGACAATTAGCTCCTTGATCTAAGGTATACAGCTTTTTACAAAAAAAAAGAGAATTGCCGCCAGGAAAAATCAAGTCATTTTTTAAAAACTAATTAAAAAAATTAAAAGACGTATAAAATAAAGGAGGAAGCTAATATGGCTAAAACCACATGGCGTTTTGAGTTTATAGACGTAAATAAATCTATTACAATAAACGAAACTGTTTCTAAATGGATAGGATATATAGTAATCCGTGCTCCAAAAGGAACTACAGAGGCTGTCTATGTTCCAAAAAATAATAAGGCAAGGATTGAAAGTATGTTCGGTTACGCATCTGCAGATTGGCCGGATATTTTTGAAGCAATAGATTTTAACAACGAATATGACTTGTATATTTCAGCGCCAACTATAAATACAAAAGAATACCCAAATTATTATGGTGGTGTTTATTTTACAAGATATGGAGTAATGCCACTTTACAGGTTTACAGATAAAAGAGATCCGAATTTTGAAATCGGTATTTGCCCAGGAAGAGAATCTTTGTATTTTAAGTCTGCTACAAATTCAACTGTTGAAATTACATTGACAGAAGAAGGAAAGCAAGATCTTATTCAAATTAAGAACTTAGATGCAAGTATTGTAAAGAAACTTAAATATTTGGATTTAGACTTCCCCACATATAAGGGAACTTATAGATATAAAATTGTGGGCAATGTAATCTACCCTGATGATACAATGGTAGAGGATAGTGAGCATGCTCAATACGCTGTAGGAGGAATTTATTTACCACAGGGATCTACAAAATATGTACTTCAATTTGGTGCAAAAGACGGCATCTCAAATTTAAGTGCAAATACAGCATTCCTACCGGATTCCGCAGCTGAATGGAAAGATGTACCTTTCTTAGATTTTTCTCAATTCAGTAAAAAGCCTGGTTATTCTTACTCAACTTATTTTGGGGATGATGGGGATTTTAATGCTTGGAAAGCTGAAAGTAAGGATGATAAAAACACAAGTTATCAAACCCTTGCAAATGCAATTCTTGAGGGAAGTAAAATAAAAACGACTTATAATTCAACACCTGAAAAGTATACAGTTGATTATGAAAAGCCCCTTGCAGAAAGGTTCCACTTTGTTTTGAACATTGAGGATGATGTTTATTCATATCATGTACAGACTTCTCCTACTGCCCAGAAGAGCACAATTATAATTGAAAACCCTATTTATGATAAATGGCAGTATGATATTAAAGCAGCTTGGTTTGAAGGTAAATATGAGAGCGAAACAAAGAATGAGTTGCCTGATTTGAACACAGAGACGAGTTACCTTTCAAAACTCCTTCCTTATGATAATTTGGTAATTGTAAAAAAACCAAATAAAGAAGGAATTATTTTAGTACAATGGACTGGAGTAGAGGAAGAAGATGAAGAAGGAAACATAACAACTTCCTACGCTTGGAGAAATGTAACTGAGGATTATACAACTGTAAAAGTACTTGCATTTGAACTTTACTTACTGGAAAAACTTCAGCGGAAGTACATCATACAATTTATTTTGTTGACGATGATTTCCTTATTGAAATGTCAGAAGATTCAACTGATGAAGAATTGAAACTTAAAGAGAATGTTTTATATAATTCTTATGAATCAAAAACAGAAGAAGAAGATATGGCAGGAGAAATTCATGTTTCTGGACATTTCAGAGGATCTTTGGATGAGTTTGGTGTAGACGAAAACAACGGGGATAACTATTGGGAAGAGTTATTGCCTCCTGGAGAATCTGTAACTTTTGCAGAAGTCTATGTAGTAAAAACAATGGATAAAGACTTGGATGATAAGGGTATTTACAAATATGAAAGAATCGATTCTGTGACAAAGAAAGTAAATGGTCAGAGATATGTTGATTTTATAGTAAATAAAAATATTGCAAATGGTAAAACAGGTGGAGATGTTTCTGATACAACTATTGCCAAAAAATTCGCGGCAATTATGAAGGAAGGATTGATTGAAGCAAGAAAACCTAAATATGCAGATGTTTCATTGTTCTTTGAATGTACTGGTTTGGCGGATATTAAATCTTACTTTACCTCAATCAGGACCACTCACTATTGCTCTACGAATATTTCCCCAATGAATATTAACAACCAATTGTTCAATAATATGAAGAAATTAAGAGTAATTAACGCTCAAAGAGGTTCTGCACAGTATATTCAGGAACTTCAATACAAAGACAAAAATATCCGCAAGAAGTATTATGCTTGTCCAATAGGAGCTATGGGTGTAATGTTGATGAGGATTATGGAGCAATACTACGGCGGCGTAGCACCTGCTTGGTTGAATGATAGAGGAGTTGGAGGTCAACTTGATGGAATTCTTTTAAGAACTCCTATTAAAGCAAGATGGGACTTTACAGATGAAGATACCAAGATAATGGATGAAAAAGGAGTCAACCCAATTTTGATGGATGTTGATGATGGTGTAATGGCGGTTTCTCAAAAAACAACTGAGCAAAACGCGGGTGACTGGTCTACTTAGGGCATTCAATGTCATTTGACTTGTGTAAAAAAGAAATCAGAGATAATGTAATGAAACCTCAGCTGATGAAGAAAATCAGTCCTTATTGGATGTCAAAGAGACAACAGGATTTGGATAAGATTCTTACAAAGAGAACCGGTGGAGATGATCCGATTTGGGCTACTGCAGAAGGGGATATTGCTGGAGTAAATGATGATTACACAAAAGCACAAAGAATATTTAATATTAAAGTAACAGTAAAGGTATTTCCTTTCTCAGAGAAAGTAAGGCTAACATTTACTAACCAATCCCAAATTACAACGGTTTCGGATTAAAAAAAAGAAAAAATAAAAAATCTCCTATTTTTCGATAGGAGATTTTTTTGTATTTTAATGTAATGTTTTTAACAAGACATATCTAAAATAGGTACGAGAGGTGAACCATCTACAGCTGTAGGTGCTCCAAGCATTCCGCAAACTTGAAATCCATGCTTTCCTAAAGATAATCCATTTTTACCCCAAATTTCAATAAAGTTTGAAATTATTTGTATTTTACTTGGATTCATATATATATAAGAATGATCTTTATCAGGTGCACCTACTCTTAAAGTAATTCCATCTTGTGTTAAAGCCAAGGCAGTTCCCGATTCCAAAAAGATCCATCTTTCTCCCGTTCTTATATTTAATATATCATAGGAAGTTGCTGTTTTTTTACTTCCACTTGTTCCCGCTTTATTATATAAGTCTACGTGTTTTGAATTTGTTTGAAGTATTTTTAATTCAGGGTACTTAAAACTACTTGTTGTTAAATGAAGGCGTCTTAAATGAGTATAAATATTCTTATACATATAAGGAGCCCTTGTTGCAATGGTTTCTACAGAATATTCAGTATTTGCTTCACAAAAGACCCAACCGATTTTAAAATCAGGGGTACATAAAACCCAATATTTTGCAGAATTGTCAATGTTTCCATGAGCATCTTCTTCTGAGGTGCCTTTGAAAAGAGTACAGGGATTCATTGGAGCATATTTTGGTAAATCGTTATTACTCAGCCCTATCATATCTGGGAGTATTCTCATTGTCATAACATCTGAGCCTATTTTTCCATTTGAAACTAAAGATGCTCTTCTGAAAACTAAAACTGTATTATCCTCAATCATAATTTGATTTCCTCTATCTTTAATTTAGATTCATCTACTTTGTTTACATAAAAGAAACCATCTTTCAAAACTTTACCAGGAACATAAATTGAACATTTGAAAATATTTTCAATCAAAAGTCCCATATAAAGAAATCTTATAGATCAACTCCAAATTCATTCATTTTTTCTTTTTCTGCTTCTACATCCCATTCCCCTTCTTTATACTTCTCATTCATGTATTTTGCAAACTTCTTCAAATTATTCAAAACAGGAAGTGAATCAAACTTTTGACCTTTTTCATAATCATTTATAATTGGCAGATTGATTTTCTTTATTATATAGCCCTTGAATTCGTCATTTACAGATATTTCTTTTGGATATAATTTTCTTTCAACGCCTTCTCCAAGTTTTCTTACTGGGTATTTAATACCTTGGCACAGGGGTATTTCAACTTCAGTGCCCTCTTTTAAAACGGTCACCATATATGTAGATAAAAATGTTAACATTAAAACTCCAAAATGAGTTTTTATATGGCTTCCGAAATCAATTCCTGTGTGCTATCAAACATTGGATAATTTTCTAAATTGTAAGGAGGGTCTATATCCTCTCTAGAATTATCATCTCCGAAAGCTCCATAAAACTCAAAGTCCTCATTGATATCAGAATAATCCATATAAAACCTTCTTTTATTCAATATAGTTTTTAACCGTTTAATCTTTGAAGTGTTTTGAAAACCCCAGGAGCCTCTTCTTTGATCTTTACACCAGGCTTATTCTTTGCTTCATTCAATTGAAGCAAAGTTACAGGGTTTCCATCTAACGTATATTGCACAGGCTGCGATGAGGCATTCTCTTGAACTGTTTCACTCATATTATTCTCCTTTTTATAATTAGTCTGTACCAGCGGGATTTTCATCTTTCTTCTCTGGTATTTGCATTGCTCCAAGCATATTATTCAAAGCCAATAAGCCTAAAGTAACTTCTGCGGGGGCTGAGCTTGCAACTTTTGCATCCATTGCAGACCCTGTCCCAATGTTCAGCTGTAGATTTGTTCCGCCTCCTGCTAAAGCTTGTTGTTGCATTTGCTCTTTTCTTCTATCTGATTCAATCTGAGCTCTGTTTTTTTCATTTATCATTTGGGAAGTAGGGTTCATCATTCTTGAAATTCTATCATTTTGAGCGGATTGCTGAACATTATATAATGCTATTCTTTCAGATGTAGACATTGAGCCTGATTTTATATCATCTATAAAAGATTCTTCCAAAGCCTTTGTAAGTTTTGTTTGTTCCAATGTAATAGAAAAAGCTTCCTTTGTAAAATCTGCTAAAGATTTAATAACCTCATCAATTGGAGTTTCTTCTTTTTTGTCTTCTCCCTTTTCTATAGAGGCCACTGCGCGTAAAGCTAATTCTTTTTCTTCTTCGTTTTTAATTATTTCTTCCATTTGCAACCTCTTTAGAAGCCCTTGCAGCTAAATTTTCGATTTCTGATTGTAACTTATTTACTACATTTTTTATTGATTTTTGTTTTAAATTAAAAGAACTTAATTTCTCACTTAAAATACGTCCAACATCTTTTGGCTGCATTCCTAACATTACTACATGATAATATGCTAACGCAATTATTAAATTCTTTTTCATTTTTTCAATATTTGGGATTTTTAATGTTTTTGAACTAAAACACCCACAGATTTCAAAAAATGAATCAAAACCAACTACATTGTATAATTTCACGAGATCCAAATTTTCAGATTTGTCAAAAATTACTAACTCCAGTTTGAAAAGATCTCTGATAAAATCAATTGAATCTCTTTGATTTTCTAAATCATTAAGATAATACTTATACAAACGATTTTCCTTTTCGAAAAGTTTTGTGTTTTCTTTTTCTTCCATATTTTATATAGTGGCAAGGGCTGATTTTTTCACTAATTATTTAAGAGAGAAAATTTAAAATGAGAGTTAAAAAAGAGAATAATTCAATACGTAGCCTTATGAATAAAAAAACATTAAAAGAGGGTTTTAGCCCTAAAAGTATTGCGGAAAACATTATATCTGCAATAGTACAGGCAGATAGGGATGAAACTATTGATAGTTATTGCAGGTATAAGTGGGTTGATTACGAAGTAGAGGGAGATAAGATTGTAATATATTATGAGTCTCAAGAAAGTAAGTCTGCTGATACTTTAGAGGAAATTAAACCGGTGGTTAAAGAGTTTGTAGAAGATGCAGCACGAATTGGTTTTAAAATTGAGATTGAAACCTGGGAAAGATCCTATCCGGATGAAATAAAAAGCTACACATTCAAAGTACCTAAAAAGGGAAACCACGAAAAAAGTGCTGTAGAAGCCTATCTTAAAAAGATTGCGAAAGAGAATGATTTTGAATTTAGAAAGGGTACGAAGAACGTAAGATATTTGGAGAAGAGGCATGGTTCTTTGATTTTGATAAAGATAGTGGACTTTGGCCAATTGGCTGCTATAACGTAGATGAACAAAATGAAGACATCTTCTCTAATAATATGGATGAATTGAAAGAGATTATTGAAAAACTTATTAGAGTTGAAAATGGTGAAGACTTTTGGGATGTATTCGAAGAGTAAAAAATCAAAATAAAAAGGTTCTCTAAAATTGAGAACCTTTTATTTTTTGTCGGAATTAACTTCAAAAATTAAACAGCTTTTACAATTTTAAGTTTTTCTACAAAATAGGTCTTTCAATCAATTCATAAGATTTTGCCCACTTTTCTTTCGCAAAATCTAACTTCAATCCTTTTTCTTGACATTGCTTTACCAAATCCAAATAAACTCTGTAATCTCTATTATCTGTTGTTCTATTTCTTTCAAAAAATTTCAGAGCTGTTTCTTTAGATAAGAAAACAAATGGTTTCCATTCAATACTTTGGAATTGTTGTTCTTTTAAGAGTTCACCATTTGTTGCAATTGGAGTTGTTACTTTCAAAAGCCAAACTGTTGAATCCGTATAACTTTTTCCATTTTTCAACATTGCAAAGTCCATTGCAACTTGAGTTTTCAATTCATTTGTATTATAAAAAGTTTTTTCTGGAAAACCTTGCTCTTCTTTCAAAAATTCTTGTAATTCTTTCAGTTCTTTTTCTGTTGCAACTTCTGCAACTTCACAAAGTTTATCAAAAGTATCAGCTTCTTCAATCTTTTTGTGTAAAAACTCTTTCCTTTCCAAAGTCATAATTATTACAACTCCTTTTTAAAATTTAGTTTTCTACAACCTTCAAATATTTCAACCCATTTCTAATTGGACTTATGTAACAAAAGTTTGTAATCATTTTATTCTTGTGAAAGATTTCCAAATGGTGAAAAATATGATCAACAACCAAACCTTTGTAGTAACTTTCCAATTTATTTTTATTATTTTCTCCCCAAACTGAGAAAAGATACTCTTCTTCTTTAGGTGTTCCTTTACATGAAAATCAAATCTAGGAACACCTAAAAGTTGATAAAAGAAATACTTAATCCTCATTTTCTTTTTCGTTCAAAAGATTCCAAACAGTATCCGAATCTGCATTAAAGTTCCAACACTCACTTGCATCATCTTTATACTTTTGATAAGAGTCCTCAATCTCTGTGTTAGGTTCCCAATAATTGTTGCGATCCCATTCACAAGCTCCATTTGGATGAGAAACATCATGAATGCAATGCTCACAAAATTCACATTTTGCTAAATGAACTGGAATTGGTTTTTCTTTTGCAAGCTCTTCCAAATCCTCTTTCAATCTTGAATGTAAATTATCCTCTCCATCATCACCACTCAAAAGCCATTCAACTCTATGAGAGTAAATTTCTGCTTCTCTCAACTTGCGGATTGTTTCTTGCATTACTTTAATTGTTTCGTCAGAGTATCTATTTTTTGCAAAGAGTAATTCACCTTTTATAATATCAATAGGTTCAGTTGCGTTCCAATAATTCAAACTTCCACCACTCATTAAAACACCTCCAAATAATCTTCACCATTATAGATATGAACTATTGTAGTGCCTTGTAAAGGAATATGTTCATTCTCTTCATTTACAAACACTACAGTTTTTGTCATATCACATCCATTATCTTTCATCTCTAAAAGTCTTTTCAAAAGATCATTTGCGCTCATACTCTGTTCAGTATTTTTTTCTTCTTCAATATAATCAACAACAAAATGATCCCCAAAGTCCTTAATCAAACTATCGCAAAAAGCTTTAGCGGCATCTTCAGAGTGATAATCTCTTCCAACATAAACATCTGCTCCTTTATCAAAAACTTTCCAATAGCAATAATTTGACATTTAACAAACCTCTTTTTTACAAAAACTTTTTATAATTTTTGTTTGTTACAACTTCAAGTATTTCTGCTTCAAACTTTGCACCATTTGTACATTCAATTTTTGTATAACCCTTATTCCAAAGATCCCTTATAGCATCACCTCTCTCATTATCCTCTATATGAGACCTGCCAAATCTGTCATAAAATTAAAAATCAAAGCAGTACAATCAGAGTCTATCAAAAAACTCTTTTTTACAATAGCTTCTTCAATATCATCCCAATATTCACACTTCAACAAAATTCCTTTCATCCTTCATCCCTCTACAAAACATATTCTGGATCTTCCATCACTCTTTTCAACTCTTTTTCTAAAAATCTTTGTCGTTCTAAAATCTTTTTTTCAAAAGCATCCTTCATTTCTTTAGGAAGATTATAGTCACAATCCTCTCCATATACACCTAGCTCACAGTTCACACTATTTGCTTTCAAATGAACCTCAGTTCTCTCTAAAGCTCTCAAAACTTTTTCAATATCTTCAAGTTCTTTTACAATTGAACTTGCTTTTTCAGCTCTTGTTTTATAACTTTCTTTGAATTTCATTGATTTAAATTATAGGTGAAAAAGAAGGCTACAAAACAAAAAAAAAGAGGCAAAAAGCCCCTTTTTCAATTTCACTTTTGCTTCACTTTTGCTAATATTTTTTCAGCCTTTTCTTTCTGTAAAGAATCAATAGCTTTCTTACCCTCTTGCATTAAATCCATTTCAAGTTTTACATACATTCCATAATACTTTTCAATTTCATCTTTTGATGGGTAATCTTCTAGGTTTTTAATTCTTCCATACTTTGAAAAATCAGACCTAGCCTTCCTCATTACTTTAATCAGAGATTGGGATCCCTCTGCATATTCTTTTCTTTCATTTCTTAAAAGGTTTACATCGCCTTGCAATCTGTCCAATTCTTTATTCGTAAAAATAATAAGCATATCTTTCAAAAAAGATACATCTTTTTCTTCCATCTTAAAGACTCCTTACAAAATTGCTTTCAGGGTTTTCTGCAAAAACATTCTTTGCTTTTTGCACTTGGGTTTTAAGAGACTTACATAGAGTAGTCTCTTCTTCCAATTTTCCAGAAAGCTCTTTTGAAATTACAAAAGTCGTTGGCATCAATCTTTGAGTAATTTCAATCAATCCAACTACATTCTTTTCATCTCTTCAGTTGTTGAATCTCCGAGGTCATAATTTACAGTATCAAATTCCTGCTCAAGGCTTCCTATCATTAAAGGACCAACAACTCTTAAACCCGCGTAAGTTCTTTGACGGGCTTCTTTCAATTTCTGTACATCTGTGGTAGCTTTTGCATCTCTGTATTCGAAAGACTTCCTATCAAGCTGTTGAATTCCAATGTTGATATTCTTCAAATCTTCTTCAGTCGGTACTGAATGTACTTCCATATAAATAATATAACTTCTTCCAAGTACTTTATTTAATTCTTCAATTTCCTGGAGAGTTTTATCTTTTAGAGATAAATAGTCAGCTATCAATTCGTCAAAAGGTTTTCCTTTTTCATCCTCAATAAATTTAATTGCGTATTGTCCGTGTACCATTGGAAGTTCTCTTGTAGAGAGTCTTCCATAAGAATAATTAAAATTCATGAATTTTCCTCTTTTCTATAAGAAAATATAGAAGGTAGGTTTTCTCTACTTTCTTTTTTAATTTTTATTCTGCGGGATCTTCTTCCGTAGGTCCATTCTCTTGCATTGCTTGTTCAGCTAGAGCTGCAGCAGTTTCTTTTCTTTTCTCTATAGATTCTACCTCATCCATTTTTACATCTTCCATCTCGTCCGTTTCAAGTGTGTCCTTATCAAGAGCCGAGTGCTGAGACATCAAATCATTTACAACTTTTTTTGCTTTTGCAAATTCATCAGGATGCTCCTTAAACCAAGTTCTTGTCCCTGCCATACCTTGGAACCTTTGCATATCTTCTTTACCTTCATGGTAATAATACCAAGCTCCATGCTGAGTAATCTCACCGAGCTCTACAAGCATATCAATATATTGACCTTCACCATCTATTCCAGATTTAAAGTCTGGTCCATTTTTAAAATAACAATCAAGTAAACACTCTCTGTAAGGAATACCGGTTTTATTTTTATAATTCTTGATTTTCATTGTAATACCAACAATCTCACCATTACGAGTGATTTGCTCTTTCGGTGTTACACGGAATCTGAAGAAGGATAAAAGTTTACCGCATATCCCCCTGTAGTGCTTGGTAGGTGAGCCATCATTTCAATTGCTGCTCTTTCCTGAGAAATCCAAAGCAATGGAGTTTTATAAGTATCCACAAAATAATTCATTCTCTTAATTACCGTTCCATTTGCCTTGGCTCCCGCTCCAAATGTGTTATGGGAAAGAATACCTTCAGAAATATATGAATGTGTACCCTCAACTTCCAAATCTAAAATATCAAATTCATCTTCAACTTTTTCAATTTTAATATCAACAGGCCCAGTAGGGGAAAGAGCTTTTGTCTCTTTGAAATTTTTTACCTTTTCATATTCATTTTTTTCGGGATTAAAGATTGCATGTTCTCCTGTACAAAGAAAGGAACCTATTGGAGTAGTTACTCTATAGCTATCCTTAGAAACCCCCTTATAAACTAAACCGGTGACTTCTTTTTTTGTTATTTTTCCATCCTCTAAAGTTTGGATTGCAAGTCTATTCTTTGGTTTGTAAAACTTTCCAATTTCCATTGATTTATAATCTTTATAACCTGCAGTCTCAAAAAGATCTTTCATTGTTCCTTCTTTCATTCATTTCTCCTTCAATTAAAGAATATAGATTCTTCATTTCTTTTTCTAATTGAGGTAACTTTTCATTGTATTCTTTTTTAGAAATTTTACCCCTTTTGAAGCGTACTTTTATTCCTTGATATAAAGCTCTTAAGTGAAAATTTTAAGCAAATTTTGGAGCGGGAGCTAAATCAATTCAAATAAAACTTTTGTTTCTGGTGCTACACATGCTTTCCCGATTTCATTATCAAATTCTGCTTTATTTATTGCGGCCGCATCTGAGTCATAAATTGTACAACAAATTCTCCCTGAAACTACAATCTGCTCCCAAGCTGCACATTGATCCTCAATATACAAATTTCTCAAAACATGTACAAGTGGTTTTCCTGTTTCAGGATCTTCCAAAATCAATCCCAAATCTTGAGCACGAATTACATCAAAAGTACGCTCATTATCAATAATTACAACGTGGGCGTTATTATAATTTCCTTCCTCTTCGAATTTTCTTTTTTGACACTGGCCTGCAATATATGTACAAAGAGTTGTTTTACCACCGGATTCTTTTCCATTAAATCTGTGAATTGCATTTAATTTAAAACTTCCTCCATAAGCCCAAGTCAATCTTGGAGCGTCAAATTGAATTTTGTAATCTTGATGAGCTGCATCAACACCATTGAATAAAGAATTTTCTCCAAACTTCGATGCTACTGAGTTAAGTAATTTATCAAATTCATCTGCCTTTGGTGCAGAGGGTTTCTTTTCTTTTGCCATTTCTACTCCTTTTACAAAAAAAATATAGAAAAGAAAAAGGAGTGATTCCTATTACCAATATTCTCCCTCGTCTAAACACCCAATTGCGTTCACAACAAAGTTAAATGTTCTTGTTGAAACAAGTAAATCTTCGTCAGGAATTTCTCCTAATTTATCAGGAGGTAAAATATATATTTTTTCTTTTTCCGTCAACTCAAAGCGTGCTAAATTTTTATTATTTGGATCTTGTAAAAGCCAATACTTTGAATTAAAGGGCGGTTTCAAATATTCTTCTAATAAATTCTTTAGATTTTTTCCAATATAAACCCAACAACTAATATATAAATCATCTGCATCTAATGCTACGTTTATTCTACAATCCTGTAAATCAAAAGTAGGATCAATACTTGTAAAAGCCAATGGAGTTGCCAAATTATCTTTATAAAAAAGAGGCATATAAGCACGAGAAGTTGTTTGACCGGGAAAAATGATTCGGCGAATCATTTCTTCATTTTCAGTAAATTCAAATTTCCAGGATCTTCCTTGTCTAAATTCTTTTGTTAATTGGAAATTATCTAAATATACTAAAAAAGAATAATTTTCTCCTGAAGATAAAATTTCTTTATTAAAAAAACAAACTCTGTATTTTGTTCCATTTGGATTTTCTCTGAATTCATCAAAATCCGCATTTTCCAAGCTTAAAGGTTCTTCAGGTATTTCATCAGTAAAAATATAGTTTGGAAATACCTGATTAAAAGAAGTTTGACTGTTGTTATTCTCTACTGTATTCATATCTTCAATTAGTTTTCAATGTATCACGAGTTTCAATGTATAACAAGATTGAATGCATAGCAAGTTTTCAATGTACAACAGGTTAAATGTATCACCAGTTTCGGTAACTTATTGTACATTAAAAACGGGTTAACTCGTTATAATATAACGAAATACAATTAAATGTATCACGAGTTAGTATTTTTAAACTCTTTTAAAAAACTTTTTAAAATTTTAAAAATATATTTATAAAATACTAACTCGTCATACATTCAATTCTTATCCTCTTCAACTATATTCTATATATGATTACATGAAAATAATAAATGAAGACGTTCAGCTTGAAGTAACAGTTTATTTGGATGACGATGAACTTCAAATGATTGATGCTTTTTACAAAAGAACGGAAAAAGAGAAAGAAAAAATTCATACTCCTGATACCTTGAAATGGATGAAAGAAGACCCTGAATTTAGAGAAAAAGGGGAAAAAATTGCAAAGCATTTGGAAATTTCATTTGATGAATTTGCGGATGTTTTTATTCGAGTAGTTGCCTTGGGTGAATTAAAAGGAAGTATAATTTGTACCCAACCATATAAAAAGAAGGAAGAATTTATTCAAAGACTTTATGAGTATTTTGAGGAATTTACAGATCCTGAATATAAAGGAAAATATCCTCCTGATTTCTTTATGAATGTTTTTTGCTGTTTATATTTCTACAAATATAATACAACTGAAATATTCGTCCCTAAAGAACTTTTAGTAATATTGTTGAATATTAAAGGAGAAACACCAGATTTTGACAATCCCCCTGAAATGCCGGAAATGAATGATTAAAGAAAAAGTTTTTGAAAAATTTATTTCCCACTAACTATAATAAAATACATTAAAGTTGAAGAGTAGATAAAAGCAATCACTCCGAAGGATTAAAATTATTTCCTAAGGGTTAAGAATAAAAGTTCTACTTTTTAACAAGGAGTAAAAATATGTTAGAAGAAGATGATGGAGTTGGCTTCGCAGACTTTCTTGCTGCAGTACAGGAAGAAGAGAAAAAAGAAGCTCAGTCAGCTCAAAACCAAAAAGGTTTTGAATTTCCTACTTGTGTAGCTCTTGGAAATCACGCTATTGTTCGTTTTTTGAAGGGAATCCCCGAAAGCACTTTTGACAAAGACAAACCGGGAACAGGAAGAGCAAAAATCGTAAATACAGGTTGGGTAAAAGATGATGAAGGAAAATTCTTCCCTCTTGTTCTCCCAGCTATTATTAAAGGCAAACAGCACGAACCTTCAACCTTCCTTGATTTCATTGATAAGGTTCTGACAAGAGTTTGGGTAAAAGATCAAATGATCCAACAAAGGGTGCTTATAATTACATTTATTCAGAGAGAGATGATTACGGTCAGCAACAGAGCGGTGAAATGACATTGAAGGATATTTTCAAGAATGTATTCAAGTCAGGAAAAACACCTCAGGATTTGTATTATGAGTCACAGAGAAGCTGGAGAGGCAAGACCGTTTATATTGCTAATGTAATTGACCGTTTGGATTATAAGTGGCACCAGGAAAACAAAAAGACAAAGCTTTTGATGGCATCTTTGAAACTGAAGGGTGACAGACTTAATCACAGTGAAATTTCTTATTACTTGATTGGAGCTCCACTTGCAGAGTTGGCTAATAACCACGGTCAAAAGTTGGATTACGATGTTTTGATTACTCCAAATTCCGGAGATCCAAAAGAAAAATATAAGCTCAAGAATGTATCAAAGCTCAAGGAAATTAACTATTGGGACGATGTTAAGAATATCATTCCTGAGAGTGAACGTGAAAAAATTTCTACAGTAAGAGGATTTACTGAGGAAGAAGCGGCTTGGGAGCCAATTGATATTGATAAGTATTATCATTATACTTCAGCTGGGACTTTGTTGAAACATTTTGGTAAGACAATCAAAAATTTTGATATGATGGTTGGGACAAATTTCTACGATAAACTGAAGGCAGAGGCGGATGCAGATGCTGCATATCGTAAGGCAAAAGGTGATGCAAATGAAGGATCTACGGAAGAAGCTTCTCAGCCTGTAAATCAATCTGAACCTACTGCTGCAGCTCAGCCTCAGGTAACGCAACCTGTAGCTACACCCGCAGAAACTACAAGTCAGCAGCCCACTGCAAGTCAGCCGAGTTTTGACACAATGGCAAAGGTTGAAAAGCCCGAACCAATGCCTGTAACAGATTCAGCAAAGGCAAGCATCCAGTCATTCTATGATAGTTTGGATGACTAAAATTTAAAAATTGTAAAAAGAAAGGTGTTCTTTGAAGAACACCTTTTAATATTTTTTTTGACTTAAAGAGTTTTTTTACTTGTCAGCAGAAACTACAAGTCAGCAGCCCACTGCAAGTCAGCCGAGTTTTGACACAATGGCAAAGGTTGAAAAGCCCGAACCAATGCCTGTAACAGATTCAGCAAAGGCAAGCATCCAGTCATTCTATGATAGTTTGGATGACTAAAATTTAAAAATTGTAAAAAGAAAGGTGTTCTTTGAAGAACACCTTTTAATATTTTTTTTGACTTAAAGAGTTTTTTTAATCTATAATTTAAAAAAAAGGAGAAAACAAAATTGACAAAAATAGAAGATAATACAAGTTACGTACTTTTACCTGTTCATGATGAGGAAATCCCTGGAAAAACAAAAGGATTTTTCGGATCCGAATTAAAGAAACTTTATAAGGAAGATTTTCTTATTGATGCATTGGATAAAGGAAAAACCCTAATTTATAAAGGAAATGAATATTTCTTAGATGAAAGGATTTAAAAACATGCAACCAAACATTGTAAATAATTTCGCTAAATTTTTAAAAACATTAAAAATCCCTTCTGAAAAAAAGGATAAAATTATACAGTTTTTTATGAATGCCTCAAAGAAAATGAATTATCTAAAAAAGTGAATGATTTAACTTTTTTTGAATATTGTGATCAAATTATTGAAATGATATCTGAAAACCCAGATGTTTCTAATCAAACTTTTAAAGATTATATTGCAATGGTTTTTGGTAAAATTCAAAAAGATACAAAATTTATTAAAATAAGCTAAAAAGAGGTTTAATTTTGAAAATTTCTCATGAAGTACCTTTAATTCTTTTAGAAGAAAGCCGATCCTTTAACGACTATGATTATGCTTTGCTTCATTTAAGAAACAATGAAATTTATTGGAATTTCTACAAGGAAAGTTTAAAACAGGGGAGAAAAGTTTTACTTGACAACTCCGCATTTGAACTTGGAGATGCAATGAGTAATGAAGCTCTTGCAGAAGGAGTTGAGGATTTGAAGCCAACATGGTTTGTTGTTCCTGATGCATTAAATGATGCTGAAAAGACTATGTCAAGATTTGAATCTTGGTTGAAAGATTTTGGAACAAAATACAAAGGTTCAATTGGAGTTGTGCAGGGGAAAAATATTGATGAGATGACGAAATGCTATACTTATATGGCATCCCACGCAAGTAAAATCGCGATTCCCTGCGAGATTGTTTCTTGTTATAAAGAAATGTTTGATGATTCAATTCCTCTTTTGCAAAGACAGTGGATGGGAAGAACTTATTTCATTTTACATTTGATGAAAGAGGGTGTTTGGAATTATGATATTCCTCATCATTTGTTAGGTGCAACTCAGGTAAAAGAATTTACAAATCCAATTTACAAAATGAATTGTTTTGATACAGTAGATACGAGTAACCCTATTGTAACAGGCATTCAAGAATTGAGATATGGAAAATTCGGAAGGGATGAGAAGCCTAAAGTAAAATTAGCAGAATTGTTAGATACTAAGTTAGATTCCTATCAAAAAGAAATAATTTACTTTAATGTGAATAAATTCAAAGAGATTGTGAATTAAAAGAAAAGGCTGGTAAAAGGCCTTTTTAAATTACAAAAATTGTCAAATTGTTTTTTTCTAAATATATTTTAAAACGATGTAATCTTTCGTCTCCACAGATTTTGAAATGTTCTTCTAAAATAGGTATCAAGCCTTTATAAAAAGATTTTTTATACTTATATTTTTCAATAGAATATTTTGAATTATTATTTTATCTGTAAATTTTTTTAAAATACCTGGTTTGAAAATAAAAGAAAAAGAATTATCTAAAGGGACTGTGAAAAAAGCATAATCTTCTTTCGGGTTCAATTGTCTGCAAAATTGAATTAAATTATATGTAAAAGATTGTTTCTTTTTATTCGACTTTCTATAAGCTGTACTGGCGCATTGAAAGCACCAATCAATGCCATAGTGATTTAATTTTTCTAAAAGTTCCATTTGTAATTTTAATTAGCGAAAAAAGGTTTCTTTTTCAGAAAGTTACACTATATTTAAAATACTGACAACGGCTAGCAAGACTTATCACTGCAAGATACGCAGGAATGATATTCTTACAAATCAAATTGAAACTTGCAGGTGAAGATTTGAATGAGGGTGTGCCGTATCCTCCATCCTACTGCAATGGGATGGGTAGTCATGTGGTGTAATGGAGAGCACAGCGGTCGATGGACTGAGAGGATCTGGTTCGAATCCAGACTTGACTTTTTAATCTCTAAGGTAGAACTTCTCTCATTTTGCAGGAGGTATTTAAAAAATGAGTAAGATCGAAATGTGGAAGAAAATCAAGGATGTCAAAAAGTATGCTGACAACTTTGATAATGTAGCTGAAGCCTATGAAGAGTCAAAGGTTTTTACAGATGAGTACTTCAAAAATTCAAGAGAGTTTTATACTAAAGAATCTAAAAGAGCAACCTCTTTGGGGTATGTTAATATCTTTCGTTTTGTAATAGCTGTAATACTTCTTACAAGTGCTTTTTACTCATTGTTCACATCACGCAATGAAATTTTGTCATTCGCAAATATTGTACTATCTTTCTTTGTTATTCTCTCATTTCTCATAACTTCGAATAAGGATTTGAAAGCTGAAAAGAAAAATGTTGAGATTAAAGAAGATGAAGTTATGATGACTTTGAAAGCACTTTATTATGAGTTGCTTATGGAAAATAGAAAGAATTTCGTTTTGACAAAAACTTATGAAGACACCTATAAGATTGTTAACTTTTTGTGTGAGAGTATAAGTCTTTGGAGAAAAAGATTGAAAAATTCAAAAAAGATAATGATATAAACTTTGACCTTTTGAGCAATGATATGAAGCAGTTGCAAGAATTGGAGAAAAGGGTTGAAGAGGAAAGCAAAGAGTAGAAAAAGTTTTTCGTTAAATTGAAGTCAAAAAAATAAAGAGGTCATTTGACCTCTTTTTCTTTTTTTTTTAAATACTACCAACTTGCAAATGGATGTAAAATAGATTCAACATCAGCTTGAGCATTTCTCATATGTTGCTTATACCAATCATCATCATTCCAAGTTTCTGGATATTTTCTTTCTGAAGTTTCTGTTTCACAAGTTATTTGATCCCACCAAGGTTTATTTTCTTTCAAATATGGGGTTATATTTGGATAGTTTATTTGATAAGGAATATAAGTTGGTTTTTCCTCATTAAAAAGAAGTTTTACCATTTCTTCTTTCATTTCATCTGAAAGGTTACTCTTCATTATATTTTCTATCTTTTCTACTTTTGTCATTTTTCGTTCTCCTCTATTTTTTCATCTTTCAAATCCAAAAGTTTTCTTGCAAAAAATCTTACATCTTTGTAATTTGCAACAACTTCACCAGCATATTTTTTACCCCAATATTTTTTCAAATTGTTACCAAATGGTCCATAAATAGTAAAGAAAACCTCTGTTTCATCAGCATCCTCTTCAAATTCAACAATTTCGGTCCTTAACCATTCACAATGACAATCACAATTCAACCAGTATCCATTCTCATTTTTAGAAAACAACTCATCCCAAATATCTTTTTTAGAATAAGCAGTTAATAACCAAGTAGCCCAATCTTTTAGTTTCCATAAAGAAACTGTCATCAAATCTTGTTTACACAGATTTCTATCCTTATCTGAATATTTATTTTTCGTTAAAGAAATATCAAAGTTTGGACAGCCTGATGTTTTAGAGATTGAAAGCGTTGAATCTTTACCTTTTACTTGTGCAAGTATTGATGTCATTTTTGGATCACACCTTATCATCATGTTTTGAATAGTTAGCCCTTCACTAAATATAGAGATTTTGAATTATTTTCTAGTCAATTTTTTCATACCAATCTTTTGTATCATATTGAGTATGCCACTTCAATGGATTGAAAAGACTAAAGAAATTAAAAGTTCCAATTTTTACTGGATTCATTGAGAAGAATCCAAGAGCTTTGAAAACGAGGTAAGTTACAATGTCTCGTTTTTGTTTAAAGTTGTAACACTCTACGTAAGTATGTTTTAAATAATTTTTTGCTTTTTTATTACCCTTCCAAGGATTTACAGAACCAAAAGTAAACAAATGAGGCTTTTTAACATGATGAAAAATATCTTGACAACCAAATTGAGCTTGTCCTGAACCCAAAGACCACCCAATAACCTCAATTTCTGCATTTGGATGTTCTTTATAGTATTCATAGACTTTTGCTTTCATAGGTTGCTTCATTTGGAAATACATCTCTTTCCAGCCTTTTGAAGCTTTAAGCTGAATATTTTCAATTTTATTTGTGTTTGGATTTATCCATTGAAAAGAATCGTACATTTTTGATTTGAAAAGAAAGTTAATAATCCAGTCACTAAATGTTTTTGTTTCTTGGAAGAAAACCTGAATTACATCTCTGCTTTCGTCATAATGTACAGCCCATTCCCCTGAACACTTTATTGGAAAAAGTTTAAACAACTTATAAGTAAACTCAACATGATTGTATTCAACTTTTGTATGCACTTTTCCAGTTTTATTGTAATCTAGAGAACAGTCTATAAAATACTGTTCAAAGGGTAATCTTTCATAAGACATCTACTACTCTCCTAATTTTGTCCTGTCTACATTTACAATTTTATCCTTTACAACATAAGACCATTTGTAAGGTGTAAAATCTCCGTCAACAATTTCCCCACAGGTAACTGCGCGAGGCATTATACCGGCTCCAATATTAAAGTAACAGGGGTTGATCAAATTAACTGAGTGAGTATGCCCGCAAATAAAAGTAATTTTGTGCTTTTTAGCAACTTCACAATACTGCTTGATTTCTTTTTAAAGCCTTTATTTGCTTGTAAACTAGTTGGATCTTTTAGCATCCATCTTTCAAAGAATCCCCAAAAACGAATCATTAGGATTACAAGTCTGTTAAAAAATGTATAGAAAACATTCTCTTGATGGCCGTGACAAATTATATAAGTTTTTTCGTTTTCAGAAACATTAACTTGGTCGTAAATTACAATATTTGGCAGAAAGTCTACTTTTGTTTTTGTGTAGGAACTTTTACGAGTTTTAAGCTGTTTTGCTTTTAGATAAGCATCGTGATTTCCTTTAAGAATTACAAGCTTGTTTTTCTTGTAAAGCTCTTCAAAAAGCCACATTAGATCCTCATGTACGCTTTTTATGTCCTCAATATTTCTATTCTCTGCAAGTTCAAAAGTATCTCCATCTAATACAACAGTGTAATCGTTTTCCAGATAGTATTTAAGGGCTTCGAACAAGAAAAGATTATTTTTTACAGAGTTGTCGTTAGCATAACCCGCTCCAAGATGTAAATCACTTAGTATAGCAATTTTACTATCTTTACAATCAAAAGCTTTATTTTTTCGTAAAGCTCTTTCTATTAAGCATTTCATGTTTTACCTCTTTTCGTATTTTTTAATTTAGTCAATTCCAAAAGGCTTCTCCTATATTAAAATCAAACGTAAGAAAGGAAAAGTAGTTGGTTCAAATCCAACATTACGTTAGCAAGCAAGTACCGGGTTTTTAGATTTCCCGGGAACTAGGTACTCGGACGAAACAGGTTGTAGAATCTACAGAGGAAGAACCTGTGGATAGAGTGGTAATCCTAGAGAATATGAAGGTAAAGGTGCCGATAATTGGAGAAGACAGCTTAAATTAGTCACCCCTGCCCTAGATGAGTTCCCTTTTATTTGGAACGATTCGAGAAAACGCGTTGGACAAACGAGAAGCCTTTACGTATAAAAAATGAAGATTCGCCTGAAAAGGGCAATGACGCTAAGGGAAATCCTTATGCTAAAAGGAGTAGATCAGCGGGTTGCGGAATCACAGTATCTACCTTAAGAGAGTTTGGAGCGCGATGGACTGAGAACTAATCCGCTAGATAGGCCCACATCCGACTCTTGAAAACCTAATTTATATCCCCTATTCAAATAGGGGATATTTTTTTGGACCAAATTTTACTTGGTTTCTCTATATTTTATTCAGGAGTAGGAAAAATGAAAGAATACTACAGAGTTGAGAAAAAGGAAGAGAAATATTCCTTGGTTAATTGCAGGGTCCTTTCCGATAAGGATGTAAAAGTAAACGATCGCATTAGGGTTGTAGCAGGAAAGAAAATACCTGTTCTGACAGAGGGTATAGTTACTCGTATTTTTCCTAATAAGTATGCGCATGGTAAGGGGATGAATCCAAGCTTGCAAATAAAAATGGAAAATGGATCGGAAGAATGGACCACTGGAAATAATGTAATAAATCTTGAAAGAACAGGAATTGAAGGTATTAAGGAATTTAACAATGAAATTGAGGTATTCCTTTATCAGCAAAAATTGAACGCTTAAATTGACAATTTTTCTCTTTTTCTATATTTTTACCAAAAAAGGAGAAAAATATAATGGATGAAGATTTAAATGTTAATAACGCAGAGGAACTTCTTGAAGAAAGTCTGAAAATTCTCGCGGATAAAAAAGATACCCAGAAAGCATTAAAAGATTCCGTTTCAAATATTTTGGAACAAACAAGTGGTGACAAGTATTACTGGGGAATTGTTTCAAAAGTTTTTGCAAATAAGGGAAATGGATGGGTAGGGGGAGATCCTCTGAATCTCGATAAGGAAGAGCCTCATAAAGATGTAATTTCCGGCACATTCAAAAAGTTATCAGAAACAATCGATGCTTTCGTAAGATTTAATCAGTTGGGAAAATTGCAGGAATATTTTGATGCATTGGCAAATCTCGGCATCAAAATTGAGGTTGATGAAAGCAAATTCGAAAAGTACGAAACAGGTAATTGTGATATAGATGATTACCTAGATTCTCAGAAGTCATATATTAAGACAATTGCAAATTATTCAGATGAATTGAAAAACGTACACGCTGTAAAGTCAGAGGAATTGAATTTTGCTCCTGCCTCTGAATATCTTGGACTTGTTGGTATTTACAAGAGGGGTATTGAGGGTAAGGATGTTGACGATGCGGTACAGGATAAGGTTACACATTGTGAATGGACTGAAACAGCTTATAACCTTGTAAAAGAAAAGATTGATTCAAGTTTACCTTCTTGATGCTTTTTTAAGAAAGAAACATAAAGAGGCACCCTATATTTTTTTAAAAGTTTTTTAGATATCAGGAGACCTCTTAATATGAGAAGTATTCGTGAAAACGTTTTTGAATCCAACTCTTCATCGATGCATTGTTTGACAATTGCAACAAACACATATAGAAAGGATAAGAAGTATATTAAAAAATACTTGAAACCCTTTTTGCAGGATGATGGATCTTACAAAATTGAAATTACTTTGAATGATGATTTGGTAGATGAAGGTTCATTTACTTTAAGACATTATGTACCTCATTATTCAATTCATGATAAATTGATGTACGCTTTTGCAACAATCATTCAACATTATGGTGCAATTATTCAATCAGGTCCTTACAAGCCAAAACCTTATAATTGGATTAAGGATGAAAAAGAACGCGAAAATGATTTGAAGAAAAGACTTGATGAATATTACAAAGATAAAGCGAATTGGGAAGTAAAAGGATTTCATGCTGCAAATGAAGTCTTTTTGAAACAATTCGAAAATCGCATTCATGATTTTGAAGAGAGTTTTGCAAATACCGTTAGGTACGCTCTTTTTGGCAAAGGACCTGAATATGAGTGGAATAATGGAGAGTATGTTCCAAAAACAGAGGATGTACGCCCAAAAGTTACTCTGAAGCTGAACTATTGGATTTCTGAAACAGATGAAATTCAGATTTGTTCTGAAGATAAGGATGATTGGTTCTCAACAGGTTGTTATGGTAATGAAGAGTTCTATGCAGCTGTTTGTGATAGTAGTTGGAGTTTGTCTGATTGGATTTTGAATCCTTATAGTGCAATCCTTGCTGGAGGAGATGAACAGGATGAGTCAGATTCATTAGCTCAAGTAAAGGAAGCAAAACGTTTACTTGATACAGCTTGGAGAAATATAAGGAGAATTATCACAGAGAAGACTATGATGAGGATGAAGATATTCCAGAAGAAGACTATCGCTTAGTTATGAATGATGGGAAAATTGTTTGGCCTATTGGCGGATAGTGAAAATGGATAGCAAAAAATTCTCTTTTACAGCTGATGAATGTAGACTCTTTCAAGATGCGATTCAAACTTGGCTACTTTGTGACTTTGGGCCTCAATGTGTAGAAATGCAAGAAGAGAATGCAAAGAAAAAGAAAGAGATGAAAAGACTTTATGATTATATCAATGAGGTTTTGAAAGGGGATGTCTAAAAGGCTTTCACAACTTTTCAAAAGTAGAGAACAAATTATCTATTTGGTAGTTTTGTTCTCTACTTGTACTGTATATAATGCTACCTCTGCAACATATGCATATTTTCAGATTGGAATGGGTACAAAATATTATTCCATTCTAATGCTACTTGCTTGTTTAGTTGGGGCTGTACATGCTTTTGTTGCTGCAGATATAAGGAAGAAAAGGTGGGTTTTTCGCCATTACCGTTTAATAGATGTAATTAAAAGCTCATTTTATACTTGCACTGAAATGTGTTTTCTTACATACTATTTTGTGGAAGGTTTGAATCCTTTAGTTGAAGAAAAACCTGTTTTGGAATTATTCTTTTACTGGTTACTTTTTTACAGAGTTGTGAATGCAATAGTGCAAGTAATCATTCCTAGTATTGGAGATGTTTTTGAACAGAGTTTGTACAAAAACCAAATAGATTACCAAAATCACTCAAACGCAGAAACAATGATGAGTTGCTTTGGAGCTGCATTTGGCTGTTTAATAAGTTGGTTGATAGGTGATTTCCTTAAAGATAGGCCATACTTGTTGTTTTTGTTAGTGTTTTTTGATTGGTTTGACCTTTGGAGTAGATGGCAGTTTTACTTCAAACCTGAAAACTATTCTTTAATTAAAAGAAACTTTGCAAAGGAATCTGGTGAAAAACTAAGAGAAATAAGGAGGAATTCTTAAAATGGGAATGAGAATTTTGCCACAATGTACATTTAATGTATATGCATACAAAAGAGTGGATGACGAAAAACCTGTAAAGGTTTGGAAAAATGTAGATGGCACAAACCCATATGAAGGTGAATTGAATGATGTAATTGCAATTTGCACAAAGAAGGGCTGGTCCTACGAATTGGAAGATGTAGAGTGAAAAAGGAGAAAAAATGATGACATATGAAACATTTGAAAATAGGTTACTTTTGATAAAGGATCAATTTGATCTGATGGAAAAGAATCACACAATTTTGACTGAACAAAATCCTTTTGTTGAGGATGGTTGTGGTGTACCTCCAAGCTGGCTTATTCAGCCTTATCTTGACCATTTGAAGACTTTATTTGCGGCAGTGAATGAGGAAGCTCTTTACAAACCCCTTATTCCAAATGATACTTCAGATAAGGAACTTGAAAAGATTGCAGATTCACTTGGAATGACTCTCGAACATTACAAGAAAGAAAATCAAGATAAATATGTACTTGAGGATTTAGTTGAGTATTATGTTTGGGAAGGAGATTGGGGAGGATTGTTTCTGTAGATGGAAAAGATTATCATCTTGATGAACCTAAAGAACTTTACGAGTATTTGAAAACTCTGTAATTTAACAAAAAGTTTAATGTAGAAATTTTTTAAAAATTTCTACATTTTTTTTGGGGAAAATCATTTAAAAAACCCTATATTATAAACATACATTTTAATTAAAGAGGTACAAATATATGGAGAGTATTAAAGAGATTGTGAAGAAGAATTTTCCGAAAGAAACTTCTTATAAAGGAAAGGTTTTGTCAAACGTTCAGAAAGAGTTGTTGGGTGATCGCTATGATTTTTACAAAACAAACACATCAAACATCACTAAGGATAATGATCTAAATTGCGCGCAAAGCTGGGAGAGTTTCGGAGATTACGAAAAATTCGGAATTCCTGAAAATACGGATATGTTTATTGCTAGAGCAGCTTGTCATTATGAACCTTGGAATGGAATGGTGAAAAATAACAAAAACGATTTAGACTACATTTACATTCCTGAAATCAACAAAGCTTTTGAAATCACAACTCGCGGTAGCAGCTGGGATCACAGTGAAAACAATACAACACCTGAAGTTTCAACTTTTGGAAATGAAGTTTCTGTTGAAAACCTCAAAGATATCTTTACAAATGACGTTCTTCAGTACTTCACTGACGGAACTCGTGAAAAGGTTGTAGCTGCAATTGATGAAGTTGCTGAAGAGTATGTTCGCGAAGCAAACGAAGAACAAGCAAAAAGGTATGATCAAAAAGCAAAAGAGAAAACTGAAGAGCTTGCAAAATTGAAGATTGAACATCCTCGCGCTTGGAAACAAGCTCAAAATCTTGAAAAGGATATTACAGACTATACAAGATTTGCTGCAAATTACAGAGTTGGTAAATCTACTATTTGCGGAGCTCGTTGGTAATCTTAAAAAAAGCCGAGTTGTTTTAAACTTTTGGGTAATAGTGTTTTGTATACCAAAAAGTTTTTAAATCTCGGCTCTTTTTTGTAAAAAATACCTCAGTAAAATCCTATATTGTAAAACAAACTTAACATTTTCAGAGGTACAAAGAAATGGAAAAATCAACACTTCAGTTTACAGAATCAGAAATCAAAGCTCTCAAGCGCTACATTCCAGAAACAACCACAATTGGCAGAGCTTTCGTACTCTTTATGAAAAGAGAACCAAACTGGGATGGTAAAACCTTTTGGGATTCAGATTGGAAATCTTTTGATTACGGAAAAAGGGTTCCAATTGGAGCTTGGAAAGACGCAGTTAAACTCTATCTAAGAGGTACTACAAATCCGGATATTATTTCAGCTCGCAAAAAGATAAACAAAGCAATTCGCGAATGGAATAAAATCTGGGAACAGAAGTAAAAACAATTAAAGGGGTGTTATTAAAACACCCCTTTTAGAGGTAAAAATGAGACATTACGAAGTAATCAAAGACGAAAACATTCTGAAAAACTTTCTCAAAGATATTGGAGCTGAAAATATTGACAGAACAGAGTCATTTTTAGTAATGACTGCATTTCGCTCTAAAAAGCTTACAGATGAAGAGAGAAAGAAACTTGGTGCAAGAACAAGAGAAATGTACTTGACAAAAGTACTGCGAAAAAACCACAAAGGTGTTTTTGACTTTGAACAAGCTGTAAACAAAATCTATGAGCTTGAAGTTCCAAAAAGAGCATTGACTTTTAACATTGGAACTGAGAGTGAAATGTGTCTTCCTCAAAAAGCAATGGTTTGTTACATCTCTCCAAATCCTTCAAAAGAGATTGATGTTGCAATTGACCATATGGAAACAACTCTTGATATTGTGAAGAATTTGATTCATTCAAGTGATCCTCAGAATTCAAGAAATCAGCTTGCGCACCATAATACAGATTTTAGAAGTGAGCGCTCAAAGTTTACAAAACACAATTGGGTTGATTTTGATGTTGATATTGAAAATATTGAGGAAATCGATCATAAAGTTTTGAGTAATATAATTCGAAGAGCTGTAAAAGCTGATAGGCTTTCGGATCCTCAGAAAAACATTTTCAAAAATCCAAAAGGCTTTTTAGTACATTCAGCTGGAGGAGTTCATGCTTTAATTGACAAGAATTGTCTTTGTGGAAATCCAAATATTTTTTGTGAAGGATTGAAAAGATGGATTGAGCTAAGTGGAGCAAAGGTTAAGGAAATTGACTTCAAATCAAGTAATTCTTATTGTCCATTACCAGGCTCTATTCAATATGAAAAACATCTTGTAACATATGAGGAGATTTAATTGTAAAGGTGATTGGAATTGGTTTGTAAATTACATCAAATACTTTACAGGTTGTTTGATTTGGGTTGAGGTAACTGATTAAAAATTCTATATTTTTTTAAGGTGAGGTAATACAAAAATGACTTTAGAGGAATTCAAGAAAGAGAATAAAACCTATAAAGATAAAACTCTTTTGAATGCATATCAGAATGGCAATCACTGTACAGCTATTTACAATGACGGAACTCGCATTCGAGAAACTCTTGATCCTAAAGCTGATAGATTTCTTTTCTCATTTGCAGAAAACGCAGATGTAAAAATTTGCAGTTATTGTAAAATGCCGGAAGGCTGTCCAAACTGTGAATTTTGTCATGAAGGGTCTGGTCCGAATGGAAAATTCGGCTCTCTCAAATCTTATATGAAACTTTGGGATACTTGGGTTTCCGGTACTGAAATTGCAATTGGGGGAGGAAATGCACTTGCTCATCCTGATATTGAATGGTTTTTGGAATACCTTTCAAATAGGGGTGTAATTTGTAACATCACTGTAAATCAGCATCACATTCCTCAATATAAAAATGATTTGATTTCTTGGATTTGCAAAGGTTGGATTCATGGTTTAGGAATTTCTGTTGTTGATCCAAATAATAAAGAAGAGCTTGACAATATTTACGATATCAAAGCAGCTTTCTTATCTTATCAAAAAAGTAACAATGTTGTCTTTCATGTAATTGCTGGAATTTTGAATGAAAACTTTTTGAGGTTTTTGACAGATGAAAAAGTTTTGATTCTTGGTTATAAAGATAACATTGGTAGGGGTGTTTCTTATAAGAAAACTCATAAGGATTCAATTGATAAGAACATTGAATGGCTTGCAAAGAACTTGAAAGATCTGAGTCAAGCTTTTGCTGTAATGTCTTTTGATAATCTTGCGCTTGCTCAACTTGATGCAAGAAAGAATTTGGAATTGAGTGATGAAGAGTGGAATCTTCGTTTTCAAGGAAAGGATTATGGAGATCCAAATGGAGAAGATGCTCCTTCAACTTTTTACTTTGATGCTGTAGAAGGAATGATTGGAAGATCCTCAACTCAACCAAAAGATCAACGCATTAAGTATGATTTTGTAAATGGAATGACTTTTGAGGAAGCTTTCAAAGCATCTCTTTCCAATTACAAAGTAAATGAAGGTGAGTATGGAGAGATTAAGGTATGAGTGTTCCTGAATGGGCCAGAAATTGTCAAAACTGTAAACATAATGAAGAAAGACAGCTAGATATTATGTTTAGGCTAACCGGTGGTTTCAAACATTGTGTTTGTGAACAATGTGAAAATAAAGAATATTGGGAACCGGTTGTAGATGAGAAAGGAACAAAAGAGTGAGAAGAATTAGGTACGATTTTAAAGTAAATGGACAAATTATAAACTCTTTCAACGAATTTGATTATTATGGGTTTATGAAGTATTTTGACAAGCTCGCAGATTTGAATCCAAATAAATCTATTACCTTAGTTCGTACAAATAAACTATCAGCAAAACTACAACAAAAAGAATATGAATGGGAAGAAACATTATGGAGGTTTAGAATATGAGTACAAGAAGGAAATTGCAAGAATTGATACAGATGGTACAGTAAAAGCAATGTACTGTCATTTTGATGGTTATTTTAGTGGAGTTGGTGCAGATCTAATAAATCTGTGTAATTCTCAGGATCTTGTTGATAAACTTTTTTCTGATATAAATGTTGCTGATGGTATTGATGATGTAGAAAATGGTTTGAAAAATACAGCGAATTTTACAGAAGATTTAGGAGTTCCTATTTATCCAAATGTAGATGCTTTTTTGGAACATTTTAAGGATAATGTTTGTATTGAATATTTGTACATTTGGATTCCAAATGAAGTTGCTGAAGAGAAGATTAAAAACCTTTTGAGCAAACTTCGATGGGAAAATGGTTTTAACTATGAAATGTTAAAACATTCTGAAGGAACTTGGGTTTGTTGTGATAATTATGTTCAAAATGATTTTTACTTTGCAAATAATGCGAGTAAGGTTGAGTCTTTCATAAGGGCATTAAAACTTAACAAAAAGATAGGAGAGGTTTCTGAAAAAAATCGCAAAGAACTTTTTAAGTATTGGTATGCAAATTGTGAGGATGAGTCTATATTCTTTGATGATAAAACAAATACAATTTTAGCAAAAGATCAATTATATTGGGCAAAGGTTTGAAAAAAAAGACTGGGTTTTTCGCCCAGTCTCAGTAAAACCTTTTTTAATTACTCCCAATAACCACCGTCAATTACAGAATTGTCATTCAATAGCATTCCGGAATGATTGGGTAAAATATTTACAGGGGTTGTTCCGCTTTGAGGCGTTGCGGGGTTATAAATATTCTTTCCAATTTGATATCCTACATTGTATCCTTCTGCTGCAGGGTTTTCAGAATCTTTATTTGTTGAATTTTGCCCCTTACCAGTATTATAAAGTCTTGAAGGAATTTCAGTCATTGTGACTAAAGATGATTTCGCTCCCCCGTTATATTTACCTGCATCATCTTTTGTAGGCATTGTAGTAAACAAATCTAATGTAAGGGATTTGCCCTCTTCATAAGTTTGTTTTACTTTACTATCATTGATCTGTTTTACAAATTCCCCTGTTTTACTATCTTCCACTAGAATAACAGTTTGAAGCCAATCAACAGTACCCTTTGGAGTAAATTCTTCTTTTATAGTGAGATACAAATCATCAATAACTTGTTTGATAACAGCGAATCCATAATCAACAAATTCCTCTGTTGCAAGTGTTCCTGAGTGTTGTGGGAAATAAATTTGTGGCTTTGCTTCGTTTGTAATCTTAAAGTTATAAATTACGTCATCAGTTTTATAATTTGTAAATTGGAAATCTCCAAATTGGAATCCCGTAAAGCTTGAATCTGCTTCATCTGTTTTTACTTATAAGCGTCTCCAATACTTACTGAAACTTTGTTATTTTCTTTATCTCCAAAATAACTTTCAACATCAAATGTTCTCGTATGCCATTCGGATGTTTCAGGTAAATTTCCGTCTAAATATTTATTCCAGAAATATGTTGGTGAAATTGTCTCAGCAGCTGAATCAATTCCTTCAATAGTCAAAGACTGCTCTTTTGTACCAAACTTTGCTCTTGAATTATGAGCATGCCCATCTGCAGAAATTACAGGGATGTGATCGTCATCAGTTCTAGCTGTTTCTCCATCTTTGAATAAAACAGAATTTTCATTTTTTATTACAAGTGTATGGTTATCAGCTGGATCAAGTTTTACTTCTTTTGTAGGATCTGTACTAGCTGTAGTATCGGATTTCCAATCATAATACCCCATTTCACGGTCATTATCTTTTAATTCGACTGTTCCACCCGAAAGAATTACACCCCCAACTTTTAATCCAGTAAAGGTAGTAGTGTTATCAATAATATCAAACTTAGATCCATTATAGATGATCCAGTCCCCATTATTTAATGCATGTGTAATTTTAAAAGTATTATCGTCAACCTCTACTGCATCGTCTTCTTCTTCATCAAATTTAAAGATGTCTGATTTTTCAGAGATATCAAACGTACCTCCCTGCCAAATCCAATAACATCCAACCTGAAGTTTTTCATCAACCTTTTCACCCTCATTAGTCTCTTTATTTGAATCTTCGTTATCATCAAGGTTAATTGAATTATTAGAAGTAACACCTTCTTTTTTGTTTTCTACCCATGTTTCAAAAAGTGTTTTCGCTGTACCTTCATCAGGAACATCTTCAGCAGCCAAAGTAGAAGTTTTTCATCAACCTTTTCACCCTCATTAGTCTCTTTATTTGAATCTTCGTTATCATCAAGGTTAATTGAATTATTAGAAGTAACACCTTCTTTTTTGTTTTCTACCCATGTTTCAAAAAGTGTTTTCGCTGTACCTTCATCAGGAACATCTTCAGCAGCCAAAGTACCCATATATTTTGGAGCATTTAACAAGAAGTCGGGTAATTGAGAGCTTATAATTTTTCTTGTTTTTGGATCAATATCAACTTTTGTCCTAAAAAGCCTTTCTATATACTCTTTTATACCATTTTTTAAGTTTCCTTCATCATCTGTTGCTTCTATAAAATCGGAATCTTTGCCATCAGAACCATTTGTTAAATTCCAAATTGTAGTTGCGTAATCATCTGCACGTAAAAGCTCTTCAGGGTCAATTTTTGAAGAAGCTAATCCTCCGTAAAGCGAAATTCTTGCAAATTTTACACCACTTGCTTTTCCATCTTTTGCAAAACCGTCTTCTGTTTCTTCACCGGGTAATGCAATAAACAAATCACCTTCAAGCGCAACATCCGTGCTTTTCCAATTCGGAAGATTAAAACCTTTTAATTCATAAGTGTTTGTACCTTTGTTGAAAGGAATGTAAAGAATTTCGCCATCATTGAATTTTGCAGTTGCAGGGATTTCAATTATAAATTGGCCACCAATTTTCTTTCCTTCAGCATCTTCCTTCTGTTTAACATAAGGAAGTCCTTCCTTTCCTTCCGTTACTAAAGGAGTCCATCCATAAATATCACTTAAATATTGGTAATGTCTTGCAGGTCCATCCAAAAAGTCTTTTAATGTTGC